>VZSZ01009842.1:145324-194153 GCA_013398815.1 Ibidorhyncha struthersii | reverse complement strand
AGAGACAGGCGGACGCTCCGGGGACAGGGAGGGCATCCTTTGCAAACCCTTTTCTAAACAAACCCGAAAGAACCGCTGGCATTTACATTTGCTCCCGTGCTGTTTTAAAGCGATCAAATTATAAGCAGGAGCCTGAAACCAGCCTAAAGGCAGACCAGAGCCAGGACCTCCACACGGCGAGAGGTGGCTGAAGGGCACCCACGGCACAGTAAGTTGTTGACCATCGCCCAGTTTCCAAATTCTCTTTGTGACCGACAGTGCGGGTGTCCTGCGCGGCCCCAGCTCGGGAAGTGCTGGAAAAAGGCTGAAGGACCCTAAGCACCGAGGCGCCGCAGCTGCCTCCCGCTTCCCAGAGCTGGAGGTTGCTCTTCCCCTCGGAGGGCTCAGCAGGGCCGAGAGCAGTGTCCCCCCACGGAGGGCCGAGGGACACCCGGCCAGCACCATGCCGGTGGTCAAAGCCACCCCTTTGCCCACCTTCTTTATCAATTGACTTTATGAGTTTTCTTCCTTTTTATGCTGCATATGTTATCTGTTAGCAGATTGAATGTATTATATTTAATAATTCTATACATCATAGCTTTAAGTGTTGCCACCAACTATATTTTTTCCCCAGTTTAATGTTTACCAAGAGAGAAGGGGTCAGCACAAGGTATAGACGTGGACAGATACAGATGACGACTCTTAAAATGGAGGACTGATTCAACACTGAACTAGTACCATTGTGGAAGCTTAAGTGCACTTGGTTCCATCCTTTCTCCAACTTTCCTTGACCAGTATGACGTTGTGTTTAAGATCGGCATTCAGTGTGGTTCTATATTATTTAAACTGGTTCGTTTTGCTCAACTTTAAGTGTCTGGTCATCTTAAACTCATTCATATTATCTGAAAACCTTCTAGCCTTAAGCAAAATAAAAAAAAAAAAAGATGACTACATTGTTGAAGATCTGCTAAGATTACAGAAGGTGGACCCTAATATTCCTCAATATAGTAAGAATACCATATCACTTAGTTTCATGATTGTTAATCTTTTACATGCTGATAGTATGTGTGTGTGCGTGCGTGCACGTCACAGGCAGTGAATGAGAGAAAGGGAGAGACCTGCCTTTGGAGCTCTTCCGTGCTTCACTTTAACTAAATCAAAGTTACTGCAGATAACAGGTGCATTTCTTCTTGCATAAATACTCCTTCTGAAAAGTCTCAAACTCATCAGAATGTAGCAAAATGTACCCAGAATGTGACATTTTTCAAGGGCAATGAAGAAACATCTAACTATTTCTTTGCTTCCCTCAGCCCAAACGGTTACTTTCCAAGCTGTGAGCCTGGGATGATTCCTTGGAGAAGGATGGATATAAAATACACAATACTTAGTTGAAGCAGGCAGAGAGCCTTGAGGGAAATACAAAACGCTCTGCAGTGCAATAGATAGCGTCAGAAATGTGGCTTCCTTTGACCTGGGGTTCCACTGAGGCAAAGGATATTTTTCTCCCCCATCCTTCCACCAACTAAACACCACAGTGAGAATACAGATGCTATCACAAGGAAACATGAGGATGTTTAGCCTTGTCTTTACTCCTGGAGATTAACGACAGTTTTCAAACTTTTTTTTAAGGTTTCAGTAAGAGTAGTTACACACCTTGTTTTCATTTCTATTAATAATACCTGATGGAAGCAACCAAGAATAAAAGTTCTCACTAATAAGAACGGATTAGATCCCTTGCGCCTGTGCTTTAAACTGGTAGTACAGTTGTGTGTGGGAAGAATGCTAATGGTAGAGGTTTTACCTCCAAGTACAGCTTGAAAGTTTAGTTTTTGTTTTGATTTCAACCTTTGACTTTTGCCATTTGTTCTATGTGACCTTTCTTGCAGTTGGAAATTACTGGGGCAAAAGCTCTGCTCTTTCATCCTCAAGTTGTTGTAGGAGAAGATGGTAAGTGTCTTGTTCAAATGGATTATGTCATCCATGGACGCCCCTGCTGGAAAACCTTTCAGATGGAGTATGTCTTGACAGAAGTGTATGGATTCATATTTAATTTAAGAATAATCTTGGAACAGCAAATGAAAATTTACAACTTTCTGCATCCTATCCAAATTAAATGATTTAATGATATTTATTATAGTGAGATATATATATATAGACAGACAGACACACAATATCACATAGCTCTGATGAGTATGCTAGCTAAAAATTGTTTCTCCAAATACATATTACGAGGAAGATACTTCCCCTATCTCCAAAAGGGTAATTTCATTTTTTAAGCAAAAAGCAGCTCTGATTCCAATTGAAATGGGATCAAGATTTTTAGTTTAATAACTGTGGTGAAGAAAAAAAATAATCTGCAAAATGTATGTGACTGAATGCATCTGGGATCAAACTGGAATTCAATTTTAAATATTAAATCTTTCTATCAGAAAAGAAAAATACATAGAAGCTTCACAAAATACATTGGTTTGTGGTATGGAGGGTGGGGTTTTGTTGTTTTATTTTTGTCTTTTTTGTGTCTTTTTGTTGTGTTCGGTTTTTTTGTTTCTGGGGCTTTTTTGGTTCCCCCCTCCCCAGGGGGGTGTTGGGTTTTTTTTTGTTGTTACTTTGTTTGGTTGGGTTTGGGGTTTTTTTTGACTGATTGTGACTGATAATGGGGGAAAAAGTAAACTCTGCTTGGAAGAGAACCTGGAGATTTTCTTCCATATTACTTTGGTTTTATGAGTGAGGAGGATTAAAACCCCAATGTGACTTCTCATTCATATACAGACAGGAAATATCTGTCTGTCATCTAAAAACGTCTGGCATAATGAAATACAAGCATCTTTTCACCCTTTTATGTTTCTGTGAAAACAGTTGTTGATTATCATATAATTCTTTGTTCCTCAGCATTGCAAAGCAGTGCAATAAACCGTTTTCTGAAGACAGAGAATCTAGACCTCACTGCTTAAAAATGTTCAATAGAAATGACTTGAAATGAGCTCTTCAGGGGCAACTCAATCACAACACAGCCTTACAAGGGCTGCTGCTGATGTAAATGTTCAGCGTCATCTCATTTAAATAACAATGCAAAAGTCAGGAACTTGAAAGAGGTGGGGAAGAGAGTGAAGGGAAGCATGCCTGGAAAAGAAACATGCCTGTGTTAATTCCTCATATTCAGATTTTATGCCATCACCTAGTAATGAGATATTTCTCCCAAAGTATCCGTAACTGATTTCAGTTTTTGATACACAATATAGGGCCTGATCCAAAATTACCTGAGGTTAATGAGTCCAGTGTGAATTACTCGATTAAGATAAATGACTTTACTGCAGGCAACTTACAGGGATTATTACTAGCATGCCACTTCAAAGTAATATTAATAATACAAAGTTAATAACTGATCTGAAAATTACTAAAGCAAGTTTACAGAATAGTAGTGTATCCTACTATTATTCTATTAAAGCTTTAAATTCAATACTGTTTTCTCAGGCAATATCCAAATCTTCTACCTGGTTTATATATTTTCCTCAAGTTATGTGTGGGATTATTCCTAAATTTAATTTTCTTTGATTTGAAAGGCTAGAATTCATATTCCATAAACTAAGAAGAAACAAGGTAAGTCCAGAACATTTCTGAATAAAATATGCGCTTTTATCAGTTCACTATTCCGGTACAGAGACATAATTGCCTTTAGAACATAGGTTCTTATCACCGTCTTACAACCTTTAAAACCTGCTTGTATACAGTTATCACAAGTTGGTTATCATGAAAAATAATGATCCCCCATGCTTGGGAAGTCACTGAAGACATCTGTAACTTGAAGAAGTTCCATTATATAATGCTTTCAACTGATACTATAGATTAAAACAAAGGAAATGACACAAAGGGCCCATGAGATAAAAGTATATGGTCTGGGGTAGGTTTCTTTTTTTCTTTTTTTTGTACTGACAGAAATTCATGGCTTCATTTTAATAGGGAAAGCTAGAAACACTGAGAAACCTAAGTGAGGAATTTGCAAAGGAATGCCAGGTCTTCACAGAGATCAAAACCGGTTAAAATTCAATATCCAGCACTGGAACAGAAAGCCTGAAAAAGCCCACCGAATGACCATAATACCTGCTTTCCAGTCTGGCTTTCTGTCAAAGACATCTAATCAAAGCCCATTCCCTTGTTACTTGATACACGAGAAGAAATAAATGCATTGGTTTTGACTAAGTTACTTTTGCCTTGATTGGACAAACATTGTTACAACCATGCAAATTCCATTTCTAACCCACGGACTGTCAAACAGACACAGAGGTTTAACCCAACAGCAGCACTGGGGCTTTTGGGCCCTTAGCAAATCCTCTTCTCGTCCCAAAATTACCTCCATTTAGTAGAATAAAACATAACTAGTTCTGAGCCCCCTTCACCCTCTAGGGTTTTTAAAATATAAAACCCCCCCAACTACTAATTTGTGTACCATATGCCCCAATGATATTATGGAATGCATAAAAATAACAACACATGATCAGGTTTTATTACTCCTTGGGTACTGTTTGCAATTTTGATTAGTGGCTGTCAGGTTGACTATTAGAAAAACAAGTATTTGTTTTGTACCTCAAACTCTAAGATAAAGACAAAAGAAAATTATATCAAGCAGAGCAATCAACCATTTTTTTGTACATTTATGTTCTGGATACAATTTGTAGAATTAATCTTTTGCTTTTAGTTTTCAATATGCCTTGCGAATATAGGTAACTGGATTGGTTTCAGTAACTGCAAATATTTTTTGCTCTACCTCAAGTGCCCTCTAGTGTGCATTAACTAAGCAGGTTAATTTTTTTTTTCCTTTTTCCTAACTACTCTTCTACACCCCAAAGTAACATGTAATGCTGCTTTTCTTCTCAGAGCAAAGAGAAATTCAATGTTCGGTGCATTAATTGTGTGGATATAAAAGAATTGTCTCTTCTATGTAAAATCAAATCACACCCTTTGCTCTCAAGTTTTTATTCTTAGAGGTATTAGTTAAATAAAGCCCAATAATTCTTCGAGACATTGTGCAAATGTTGCTGAGATACAGTTTTCAGTGTTATCATCAGAATCAAAACAACAATCTTCTCTATCTGCAAAAGGAAATTAACAAAACATGACCCTAGAACAAGATTTAACAACAAAACCCCTAACTATGCTTCAAGAGTTTTGTTGTTTGGTTGTGGGTTTTTTTAAAATATACTTTTAAAATGCTGGACACCACTGATAATCTTAGCTCTGAAAGTTATTTTTAGCTATTCTAAGCATACACAAATACCCTCTAAAAATACAGACTAATTTGTTAAAAATGGAAGTACTCTTATATAGACACATATATCCTGTTCTTTATGGCCTTATTCAATCACTTGATAATGAAAGTACTTTTTGTCACCAGTTTAGAAAGCAAGTAATTCTACATGGATATAAACAAAAAAATTACTGAGGCACACATGTAACAAGTTCTGTGTGTTCTCATCTGTCCTTAACAGCAGGATTAATCTGTCCTTCTGTTACGCTGATGTGCCTGGTCAAAATTCTGACACTGCTTGGCTGGACAAGTTGTGTCATGTCTGTCAGTGATAGGCAGTTCTGTACAATGCTGCTTTTTGGCTGCAGGAGGCAATGCATGCAGCCAAGCAGTTTTAGCTGTTTAACTGCCACATCAGCAGGACAGAAGGCAGCTGTCTGACAACAGATAAAGAAGAAAGGGAGGACAGGAAGAGAGAAGATGTTGGGAGGTAATAGTCTGGAGAGGTAAAATTACCAGGTGCAGCTCCGAGAACAAAGAATAAAAACCAGCAGTAAGTGTGCCTGCAAGAGGTAGTTGTTTAACTTATTCATATTTCTAAGGGGGTCCCCTGTATTTAAAAAGCAGACTTAACACTTGATGTACCCACCTGACTTTCTCCAGTACACAGATGAGTTAATTTTGGGAGGAACCATTGAAGACTTTTTCCCATTCCTCATTTCATTGTGGTCTGACTTCAGAGCCAAGTATTCACTTTCAAGCAGGATTTACCATAAAATTCCATGATAATAGCAAGCTTAAGCATACTCTAAATAAAACAGACTTTTAATGGACTTCTGAGAGCTGATGTAAGAGGGATGGGTGGATCCCAGGAGAGATGAAATGCTTCCATATACTAGGGATATGCTACAAGGTGAGAGAATTGAATCTTTTATAAGTTGTAAAATCAGCAGGACTTCCTATAAGTGGAAAGAGTAAGCATCCCTGTATCTGTGCTAGGGCTGTGGTTGTAGAGCTGTGGTTTCCCAGTGAGGTGCTGAGAGAAGCCAACAGGATTGTTTCCTGTTTGCCAGCTTAGACTCTTCCCTGCTTAGCCTGTTGGCTCTTTTGAATGTTATTTTTTTGTAACTTAACTATTCCTCATGAATTCTGTAGAGAGCATAGTTTTCTAACAGTTTTGGCATACACGACACTAGCAGAATAGAAAGCTAAACATCATGGTATACCAATACACGGTTTCCTAACATTTAATCACCTATTTTAATCTATCTTAATAGCCACACTGCACCCAGGCAACACGATGGCATAATGCAACAACTAGATTTATTCCAGAAACAATACCAAGAAAAGACAGTCATACTTTACAGCAAGTGCAGACCTAATGTAGGAGTTAGTAGTGGCTAGATAGGTCAAATACTCTGTTCAGTGGTGATCTGGGAAAGTAAACTGCATTCATTACCGTCAGATTTGAGTAAACTTATCACGACTTTGTTCACTCCTCATCATTACAGTGTGATCTATGGGTGAACTGCTATTACATAGCATAGAATATTACATGTTCTATGACAAGATGGCCCACTTAGGGGACGAGGGAAAGGCTGTTGGTGTCATCTACCTAGACTTTAGTAAAGCCTTCGACACCGTTTCCCACAGCGTTCTGGAGAAACTGGCTGCTTATGGTTTGGATGGGCATATTCTTCTCTGGGTAAAAAACTGGCTGGATGGCTGGGCCCAAAGAGTTGTGGTGAATGCAGTTAAATCCAGTTGGCGGCCGGTCACAAGCTGTGTTTCCCAGGGCTCAGTGTTGGGGCCGGTTCTCTTTAACATCTTTATCAACGACGAGGGGATCGAGTGCACCCTCAGTAAATTTGCAGAGGACACCAAGGTGGGTGGGAGTCTTGATCAGCTTGAGGGTAGGATGGCTCTACAGAAGGATCTGGACAGGCTGGATTGATGGGCTGAGACCAAGGGTATGAGGTTCAACAAGGCCAAGTGCTGGGTCCTGCACTTAGGTCACAGCAACCCCATGCAGCGCTACAGGCTTAGGGAAGAGTGCCTGGAAAGCTGCACAGCAGAAAAGGACCTGGGCATGCTGGTTGACAGCCAACTGAATATGAGCCAGCAGTGAGCCCAGGTGGGCAAGGCAGCCAACAGCATCCTGGCCTGTAGTGTGGCCAGCAGGACTAGAGTAGTGATAATCCCCCTGTACTCGGCACTGGTGGGGCCCTGACTCAAACACTCTGTTCAGTTTTGAGCCCCTCACTATGAGAAAGACATTAAGATTTGGGACCGTGTCCAGAGAAGGGCAACAAAGCTGGTGAGGGGTCTGGGGGACAAGTCTTATGAGGAGCGCCTGAGGAAACTGGGGTTGTTCAGCCTGGAGAAAGGGAGGCTCAGGGGAGACCTTCTCACTCTTTACAGCTCCCTGAAAGGAGGGTGTAGCGAGAGGTGGTCAGTCTCTTCTCCCAAGAAAGAAGTGATAGGACAAAAGGAAATGGCCTCAAGTTGCACCAGGGGAGGTTTAGATTGGGTATTAGGAGAAATGTCTTCACCGAAAGGGTTAACAAACATTGGAACAGGCTGCCTAAGGAAGTGGTGGAGCTGCCATCCCTGGAGGTATTTAAAAGACGCGTAGATGTGGTGGTTAGGGACATGATTTATTGGTGGACTTGGCAGTGTTAGGTTGATGGTTGGACTTGATGATCTTAAAGGTCCCTTCCAACCTAGACAAGTCTACGATTCTATACAGCAGTAGCAAATTACACCTGCTATGGATACTACTATAACATAATGAATGGAAAAAGCCATTCAGTGGCAAGGATATCTCCTTGCCATAAGATGGATAACTTAAAAATTGACAGCATTCTGTTACCTCTGTCCTGAACAAGAAATCTCTTAAGTTTAGGCCAGCTTTTCATGAAAGTGCCTTCCTTAACTACAGTAGGAATAGCGTATCTTAGGTCCATGTGAAGGTAACAATGATAGCAAGCAAACAAACTAAAGGCAGCTGTGGTTACTAATAGAAGCAAAAGGAGAAGTAGCACAAGCCTCAGGTTTCAGTATATACCACCTGAAGAAACTCCTAGAAAGGTAGCTTTGCATACCACATAACCCAAATCTGATAGCAACACAAGCTGAAATTCGGCTGCTAGTCCAAATTGTATTTATTTTTCCATTCTGAACACACTGACAGATTAGGAGTATATGCTTATTTCAAAGTTCTTTTCTCCAGAGATTTCTGGTTTGTTTCTTTATTTAATTAAGAAGATAAGTCAACACATTGCCCATAAAGTGATTTTTTCATCAACTGCTGACATCATAGTTTGGCAGACTGATATAAAAAAAATATTTTCTGGTGCATATGTAACAAATATTGCTAATGAAGGAGAATATAAATCATTTAAATCCCCAGGACTTAATGCTGAAGTACTTTTCGTTTTCAGTAAGTAGCTAAAAAAGCAGAGTACATAGAGGAAGAATGATTTGACTGAAAAGAACGAGTTTTAATGCCAGTAATTCAGTGAATCAAGTAAATACCTCCTGAACTATGTATTCTATATTCATTTAAAAACTTTGATAGGTAGTGTTTATTGTTAAATAGTAGTAAAATCAAAGTGAATAAGTATCTCAGACTGAGGTGCTGGAAATAATGTCCCCCACAGGACAAAACATGAAAATGATTCTGCTATTTGTTGATCCTCAGCTTCTTTGCAAGCCATTTGAAGTAAAGGGACAGCCGTGAAAGGCAGTGTTCTCTGTGAATTACTTGAATCAAATAAACCAGTTGTGGCATAACAGAAGGAACTGAAGGGCCTGATTCACGACTATGCTAATTTCACTAATTCCAGCTTAGCACTGGAGTAACACTGTGGTAAAAGACGACACATATTTTTATTTAAATTAAAATCTCTAATATTCATCAAATATTTATAAGAATATATAACAAATAATTGTGGCAAACACTGCATAATAAAGATGAAAGGGAAATTAACCTTGTGAATTTTTAAGCTGAAGAATAAAGATCATTACATTAATAAGACTTAATTATATCATTAAATATTTAAAATTATGTCCTCCAATAAATGTTTTTATTTAACATATTTCTTTTTTATCTATTACTTTAGTAAAATGCCTTGAAGATATGAACAAATATTCAGCAGAGCTCTTTTTTTTTTTGATAGCCATGCAGTAACAGAAAACACGAGAAGGGAGCCGTATGTTACCTCTTCAACACAAGGTCAGCTTTCAGGACAGAACAATTTGTACTTCCCCAGGCCTCAACTCCCTGCCTGGATGGGCTGGTGAGGGGCTGCATCTTTGTTAAGCATTTTTCTTCAATTATTCTTTTCTTTTCCCAGGACTAGCTTGGCTCTGTCTGTGCTAATGAACTAAGCTGGTCTAGCACAAATAAAGCTTATTGCCAGCCATGTTTCTAGCATTCCATTTAACATCTAACCCTACTAAAAAGGGTATAGAGGAAAGGCATCAAAGGTCAGCTTCTAGCCTGCACTGGTGAGTCCTCCCTTGCTATCACTGACAGAACACAGGTGTAAAAGCAACAGCTTGAAACTATCAGGAAGTCCCCAGGGAAGTCAGCACCTTGCAAGCAAGGGAAAGGCTCAGTTTGCTCACACAGGATTGGAGGGTACAAGCTTTGCGAGGAACAGGACCCACCTCATCATCCCTGTGTCAACGTCACAGATTCTTTTCTTACATTAATGCATCCCAGCTTATTCTCTCTCTAAACTTTTACTATGATTCTACAAAGAGAAATCCAAGGAAGAGTTACAGCAAAAAGCTGCTGAATCAAACCAAATGCCAGGCGACAGTTCAACCCACAACAAGGTTATAGTCCCACCAGAAAGAAATTTCTTTCTCCAGCATGCCTCCAAAACTTTTAATGTCTCCCTATAATTATGGCACATCAAAGTAACATTTATGTCTCTTCAGTATACTCCAGTTGTTGCCTTGGCTGTAGATATAAACCACTCGCCCAGGTAGCCTGCGTGTCTCAGCCTGCCACTGAAAAACTGCATTATATGCGCTCGCAGAAACACTGATTAAAATCAAATGGCAAACACTAACAAATCAAATCTAACTCATCAGCATTTCAGATTTATCAGAGGCTACAATTTAATGATGCTTTAGAAGAAATTCTCTTCATTTACAAGCACACAAATACAAGGCCCTATCCGTTTAGCTATTGTGCTTTTTCCAGTTCAGCCCTTCTTTCTGTTTACCACAGTAATACTTTTTCTGATTTAATCCCCACAAATTCCTGTTTATTTTTGTAATATTCTTTTGACTTGTCTTCTGTAGATTGTGTGTTTTGTTGCTATGATTGTTGTCCCACTATCCCTCGCCATTTCCCACTCATCTATCCGTCATCACCCATACTGTAATTACAGAAGTGTTATTTGCTGGTAGACAGATGCATAGGGTTGCTGGCAGGAGTACTACCATTATGCAGTGCAAATACTGTGCAGAATATTAAAGAATCATATGAATCAAACCTTAGTGAAAGAGTATTCTTGAGAGTTATCAAAAAGATTGAACTAAGTCTGGTTTGCTTGTTTACACATTGGACAACTCATCTAAAACTAGGTAAAATTTATTTACATTTGGCAGCTAGGAGTGCACTGGAAATTAACGTGCGTGATGCTGCAAATATAAACAGGGACAAACACATATTCCATTATGTATAGCTGCCAGTCACATTGTTACAGTATTCTCTTATTTTCAGTGCACAAGTGAAACAATGCTACAAAGCAAACAAGCACTAAGCATTCACTTCGGTACCTGCCTAATAAACAATCTCCTGGAAACAAGGTATGCCATTATTTGGAATAGTTACCAAAAAAAAAAAAAAAAAAAAAAAAAATCACTTTCCCAGCAGTGTCATATCCTACCACTTCATTCAACTAAGGCTCAGAAGGCAGCAGAAATAACAAGTGAGCTTCCACTAGTGTTATGTTTTACTTTGCCTTGAAGTTTTCACAAATAAAGCATCTGTTTCTAACTGACAAGGTTCAGAAGAGTGAAAAGTGACACTATGCTTACAAATAAAAAGCTTAATCTGTAGAACAAATAAGGAATGATCTAGATACTACGGGTCAAATCGATCACCACTGAAACATACAGTAGAACAGTCTTCCCAGGCATGTGTACAAACCAGCACAGTTAAGTGATTGCCGAAAATTCCCTGGCAACTGCTGATCAGCTGTGTTACCACTAACGTTTCACCTGTGTGCGTGTTTCAGTGATATACAGTAGCATGTACAGTCTAAAAGGGTCCACTGCCACATCTTCCTTCTGTGTTGGTTAAGCTGACAAAGGAGGCGTGAAGATACTGCCCGCAGAAACAGCAATGCTGGAAGCACTGAGCCAAAGGTGCTTTCCCATGGTAATTTTGCCTTTCCCGGTCCCTTCGGTGTGAGGGGACAATTCTCAGCAGCATACCCCAGGTGCTCTTTCCTCCCAAGTGCCAGCCTCGTAACTGACACACGTGTGTGCACATATAGGGGTAAATACACACACGTGCGTACACAGACTGCTTATACCATAGAGGTTTACAAATGCTCAGTACGTTGTAAGGTCTCTTCTAAGAGTCGGTGACTGCTGTCATTGAGGGTAAGACAGGATTTAAGCATTCCCTTTATAGTTCAGCCCAGACGTGTTTGGACGGGTGTATGGTTTTCACACAAAGCTCTCTGTTAAAGTGCCTTCAGACAGACTTTTAGTCTCCACACCACAGTTCACTGCACACCCTTAGCCTGAGTCGCCTCATATATAATTTAAATGTTTAATGCAAAGTAAAGCTGATGTTAACAATACATATTTTTGTAGGCTGACAGTATAATGCTTTATTTTCCTAAAGGAATAACTGGAGTGATCTATACGCAAATATAAACTCCAGTAACACCATTTGAACAGATATAAACTATGCTCATCCTTGAGAAATCTCAGAGTGCATGCATCCCTTCCTCCTTCTCAGCTAGGCAAAGTGCGATTTACTGTGTGGTTTTCCTTCAGATGAGGTATTAAAAGCTGCAGTGCACTCTATTCTGTATTGGTATTAATGATACCTTTGGAACTGTGACGTCTGATATGTATTGTGCGCCGTTGACTGATGGCTCTTTCTAGCCTAGAAAGGTACTTTGTCTTAGCAGGTTTGTGTGGGCTGAGAGCAGAGGCCACAAGAATATTTTGAAGTTGAGGATTTTAAATTAATATAAAGTATCATATCATTAAAGTTGAGATAGTAATACCCTCTAAAGTCACCCTAAACTTTCTTTGTCCATGCAGGAAATTATTAGATATTATCCTATCTTGGTTCTGGATATTCTTTATTGCTATTCATTCTCAGAGTCAGTGGATGATATCCACACAAACGAGCGGGGACAGTTGAATCATCCTCTTTGTGCACATTCTCTCGCGTAATTGCTGCAAGGGCCCCCAAATTCTTTTATAAATGCTCAGAAGCATCATTTTGGTAATCGTATGACTAATATCTTCATTATCAGAAAGTGGTATCTTTCACATACAACAAATGGAGATGATACTAACATCAACACTGAAAAAAGATGTAGGAAAGGAGAATTATTTATCAAAGGGAAAAAAAGATAAACTTAGATTAATTTGTGGAATGTCTTTTTCTTAACCTGTGTTATAACCTGTCACCTGTAGTAAACATACATTAAACAAAAAACAGCTTGCAAACTGAGTCCACATTTTCTTGTCTGTTTCTTTTACCATACTAGTAATAGTTAAAATTATTTTGCATAACAGACAACTCATGTTCTGCTGTAAGATTTTAGTTACACTCTCTGAAGTGTGAGCAGTGGGTCAGAGCACAAAAGGTTGGAGACAGAAGAAAAGATTTGGCTGGGGTAGGAAATGAGATGGTTGTTTGGAACTGAAAGCTATGAACAACTCAGCTGGTTAGAGATCGAGGCAATTTCTAGTAAAGAGCTGTTTACTCTGCAGAACCACTTTTGCACTAGCACTGAGCATCAGTCACCTCAGCAGTCTCGGAGAAGAAAAGGACTCTGGACTGCTGGCTGGAACTTGTCGGTCCCAGGAGCAGTGTCTTGAGGTCAGGTTTGAGAAACACCAGCTGAGCAACATGGGAAACAATCGGTGCTGCTGCCTACGCTGAACCTGTTCTAAGAATAGACAACTTCATTCTCTAGCCTTGTCAATCTGTCACCAAGAAAAAATAGAAAGGAAAATTAAAAGGTTATGATGTTATCTTCTCCAAAAATAGGATTTCAGTCATCCCAGAAGTGCTGTGCTTGGGTATTTTCACTCAGGTTCTGCAGTCTGCTGACATCTCCCTGCTGTCACCAGTACTGAACTTCCTTTTTGGTACTGCTAAAGGTCACAGAGCATCAGGGAGGTACAGGGATATCTCCACTTAAATGACCATAAGAAAACATCTTCAGGATTCATGTGAAGTAGAAAGAATTGAAACAGTCTTTGCTGTTGTCAACAATACTAAAACAAGTAGTGCCTTCTATTGTTCAGCATTGTCTCAAGTCTATCAAAGACCAAAGGTTAGTTCCTAAAAAAGGATGCTGCTGACTAAACCAGTCATTCGGGTAGCCTGGCTTCTTATGTTTCTGAGCTAACATGGAAAACAGGATCATAGATAGCAAGAGCGGAAAAGACTAGTGGAAAACAATCTAAGGAAAAAAGAAAAACAACTGGTAAGTCTCAAATATTACCCTCGAGAATGAAGAGAAATTAGTGAATGTCACTACCCACTTTACTTAGAAATATGGAGTTCAATGGCATCAATATAAATGAGAAGAAAATCCTCCGGTATGAAAGCAAAGTAAGAGACTACTTCAGTTCTCAGGGCAAAGCAGAGGATAGTAATGGTAAGTCTGACCCTGTAAGGTGCTGAATGCCACATGGTAGCCAGCAAGCTTAGAGTGCTCAGCACTTCTGAGGGTCAAGCCTTTGGCACTCTGGCATTTGAGATTCAGTCTCTCTATAGATTAGGATTGATCTCCCCTGCCTCTGGATAAAAAAAACCAAACAACAAACTGTAACCTTGAAATTGTCATCCAAACCTGGAGTCCAGCCAAAACAGCAGAGACAGAATCCCCTTGAGAAGCAGAACAGCAACCCCAGAGGTCACTATTGATGCAACAAATAGAAACAGTGGATTTTGATACAGCAAGGACTTACGTAATTTCATTTTTATTCAAAAACTGAAAATGTAATCATATTTTTTTCCCCCTGAAATGCAAAATTGCATTCGTCTCCATTTAAACACAGATCCTCAGAGGGTTTTCTTAATATCCTTTCAGAATTGGAAATGTACAAAGAGATGTTTGAAAGTAGTGCTGTTATAGAAGACAGTATTCTCACCCCATGGCAATAGGATAGTGTTTTGCTACCCTCTCTGTTGTTTGGGGGGAACAGGCGGAGTTACCAGCAGGTTCAAAGCTGTACAGAGGAAGCAAGCCACATTCAAGCTCAGAGTGGCACCAGTCAGCTCTCCAAAAGGATGGATAACAAGTGGTCAAGCTTTTATAATCCATTGCGAAACAAGTAAGTTTGGATTCTGGGTTTTGGTTGGTTTGGTTTTTGTTGATTTTATTTGTTTGTTTTGTTTTTTCTTTAGGTGAGGCAATAATTCTGAGTTCAAATGAATAAAGAACTCAAGTATGTTGTAGGTTCTGTTTCTTAAAAAGCCTAAAACTCTTACTTCAGATTCACTGAAACTGAGGAAAGCAAAGACCACAGAATCAGATTTCAAACGTTTATGCTTAAACATAGATCATGGCAATGTGTTCATTGCATATGATTTCCTTACTTATAATGGGGCAACACCCAGCAGACACCAAGCAAATGTGCAACTGTACAGAAAGATGCAGCCTCAATTCCCAGCGGTTAACCAAATCTAACATTCCAGACACTTAAGCTTCAGACCGGCAGAGTATCAGTCTAAAAATAAGAAAAAAAGGAAAGTAAATGGGAAACCATGTAATAGTGTACAATATATATATATAAAAAAAGCTACCAAAAAAAAAGTAAATTAAGAGGCCCTTAAATATTCAGCAATGGGAGAAGTAGTATAGATAAATAGGAATAAACAGAGAGAAGGAAACGTTTTGAAGGAGAGCGTAAGGAATTTGATTGCTCTGTCAGTGACTACGTTGGTTACACAGTACACCTACCAGGAATGCATTTTATTATCTAATATTTATCACTTTTGACGGTCACAGGTGTTCCTATTTCAAAAAGATTTTAGCAAATGCCTCTAACTGTGTGACATCTGGATACTGTCATCACACTAACAAGAGGTAACTTTTGCCACTAGGCTCTGCTCTGGCAGATGTGGTTTTACTGCCACTGTTCATTTCCTTCCCTGTTAAAGTGCAAAACATTAGCTTTTACTTACAAATGGAACATAGCCTGCTCTTTTCTACACCATGTAGTCAGTCAGATCCTTGTGCACTGATAGTCCAACCCCCAAAAAAAAAATTAAATAGAAAAAAAAAGTTTTTTTACTTTGCTAGAATACTGGGTCGGATTCTCAAGTAATATAAATTAAAGGCCATGGAGCTATTATAATTGACACTTTTTGTTAAGTACCCTGAGCATGCTTTCCATATTGTTAAAAGTGTTTAACAAAATAGACAAACTCAGAAAGGAAATGGAGAGTTTTCTGTAAGCCTGCAGAGAGAACAAGCTGCTTCGAGGTAAGGCAGAGGCAAGGTTAAAATATTTCGCAGAAAATATTTTTCACAAAAACCTCAAAAAAAAAAAAAAATCTTTGGAAACTCATTGTTTCTGGAGCCCTGTATGTAGCTGAGTAACATTAACATATTGTTAAGTCCCAAAGACTACAGTTTCATTCAACTGCTCAGGCACTCCTAAGGGCCTGTGGATGCACAGCTCTGGGGACCTCACATCTTCTTGTGGACGGGAAGGCCCCTTTGCCAGCTGGCTTTTTGTGATGTCTAATTGGTCCTATGCCAGTAGCTTCAGGATTTCATTAGGATTTCATCTCCACAATAATTTAACGCTGAGCAAGATCCCTGATCTCAGACCCAAGCCGCCCCATGGCTAGCTGTCTGCAGAACACAACCGATCAAAGGGAGGTTACGTGGCCACCAGCTGGAAAGTGGGGTGCTTGCTGGGGTTCAGGCAGTCCCAGCGAACACTGTACGGTTTTGCAAGATTGCCTGGTTGCTGGAAAGCTTTTTCCTGATGAAATCAGCCTTGTTGGCATGAGAATACAATGGAAGACATCTAAAAACTTTTTGCAGGAGGGTTTTCACCAACTTGTACTTTATTATTATCCCTTGCACAATAAAAGTACCCAAACAGAACCTAAAAAGCTACAGCAAAAATATGCTTAGCTAAACAATTATCTGTATTAGATGACTGTCACATTCTTAATATGTACTATGTTTTTACTATTAATTGGCAGAAAAAGACAACAGAATCAACGAGTCTGATTTATGCACAACCCACCTGAGAGACCTCAACAATTGGAGTGAATAAAGAGAAGGAGTATTATGAAGCCAGAAGAAAATTACAGGATCATGTTTAACTAAACAAAATACTATGGCTTGTATACTACTAAGGATGGACATAAAATAGCATCTAGACATTTTTGAAAGTGTAACATCACCGATTCAACAAAATACCACAGGTCTAGGAAAGTTCCAATTTTATGTAATGTATTAATATCAATCTATGTCAGATTAGAAAACCTACACTGACAGGGATATAAATTCTATCCTCTGATCCGAGGGTTTTTTTGCATATTAAACTACATAAAACATTCTACCCTTATGCCCAATTCTGTAGGAAATTAAAACCTATGATTATCAGTTGCCTAACATCATCAATGTTATAAATTAAAGGCTTTGAATAATGGCCAGCATGCATCTCAGCCGTATTTCAAACTTTTAGAAAATAATCCATTTTTGACAGACCACCTGACAAGTTCACAACTTTTGATCAAGGCTTACATTATGTGCCATCAATATTCTTTTGTTCATCTCACACCTATCAATTTTGTTCATCAAAACCTAGGGTTGTTTAAAATGTGGAAGAAGTTTGCCATGTCGTGTGGGTCATTTATGGAAATCAAAAACATGATTTAACATTAATATACATAAAAATGACTAGAAATTATTCACCACAAATCCAGATCAGTTTGTGGCTTTTTAAACTCCACTGTATAATACAAAGCATTTTTTCAGTGAGGGACAGAAAAATTCAGGTGGAAAAAAAAAAAATATAATTACAAAATGAAATCTAGCTTAGTTGAAGCTATGTAGTATATTAATGTTATTCTCATCACAGCAGGATATTGGTAAATAAGACTTACATCTATGAATGTTAATTTTTAAAGCAAAAAACTAGAACTTTACTTCAAATGCAAACTAACTCCTATGTGTTTCCAAGTTCTGGTAAAATTTACTGCAGAACTATAGCACCACCATGATCCTTGCTTTTATAAAGAGCGAAACAAAGAGTAATTCTACCTTAACTGAAAATAAATGCAAACACTATAGAAAGTTGTTTTCATTATTTGGGAACAGCTGAAAAAGAGACATTTGGAAAGCAAGTGTCTCTCACTAATTAGGGCTGTCACTGTCTCTCTATCAGAAGGTGGGGCTCTGCAGAGAAAGTGGCTGTTCCGAGACACTGAACAGCACTGTAACATGGGAGAACAAAAAATTGTTTTTTTTTGTTTTTTTTTTTTTTTTTTTTTTTTTTTTTTGTTGTTGTTTTGGAGGAAGATCACCCATTGAGTGTTCAGTACATTAAGGATGACAGTTTATCTCTGTTAGAACAAATCCATGCTTTGAGGCAGGGGGAGGGGTATGTGTTTGCTTTTTATAGCACGTTTGTACCTTTTACATTCAAATTCAGATGCATCGATGCTACCTGTAGTTGCACAGGTCAAGTGTAAGCCTCTCCTAACCTTTAGTGCAATATTTGCTATTGCCAATATCAGTTTCCCCATTTCGGGATCCAGTTGGCTCTAGGCTTGAGCCAGAACAAAAACTGACGTATAAAAAGAATGCATCATCAGAGCACAGGCTTGACTGCATAACATGATGGTGCAGACTAGCCAAGATATGCCTAATTATTAGGCCTTAGTGCCGTGCTGTCTTCTGCCACCACTGATTTATCAAAACTATTTTTGTAGAACATTTTGCAGAGATTTTATTCCATGACTAAAACACAAGGACTTATGTGCAACAATGAACTGGCACAAAATGAACACAAATTATAGGCTCCTCCCACACCACAATTATGTGAGAATTCTGCATTTATGAAGATTTTCTAGAGCTAATAGAGTTGAACTTGGGCACAAGACAGCACAGCATATATCATACTAGGAATAGCAGCCCAGCATTCTTTCTGTTGTCTCGTTTCACCCTTTCAGAAACACAGCCAGGTTGTCCCCTTTATTTTCTTCCCATTTCTGCCATTGTGTTTAGCTCCCTGACATTAAAAAGCTTGGAATAGGAGCAGGGGGATGACACAGAACACACAAACACAAAAAATTCCATTAACTCAGCACATTTAGGAAGGGGTTTTGGCCCTGCATTATTGTTCCTTCCAGGCTTCCACAGCGCATCAGTCTCCTACAGCTCTCTATCCCTTGTGCGTAACCTTCACTAGCTTTACTGGGCTTTTCTTTCGCATCATCATCATCACAGAGGTGACCTTCGTAACAACAAAAAGAATGTTTTGTAAAGGCACCATCCAATGGGTTAAAACTCTTCACTGTGAGAAACACGCCTTGGAGGCTGCAGAGCACATTCCCATGCAGGACAGCTGCGGCAGGGCCAACAGGCAACCCAACAAGCCTCCCACTGGAGTGCTCAGGCACCCAAGACAGATGGTTACGTGACTGCAAAGCACAACTGACCAGGAATCCCCAAGCTTCTACCTTGTGGACTGTAGACTGCAGATACGGCTCTTCTCTAGAGAGAGCTATTCCGCAAATACTGTGCCAGCAATATGGAACTGGGGTTTTACAGACCCTCGTGCCATCTGCACTGCTGGGCCCTCCTCCCTTCCCTCCTCAGCACAAACATGCGGTGCTGTATTCCCACGCATACGAACATCGGACAAGACCTCGCTCCCTCAAATTGGGGGCCGACACCAGTACCATGGTGAAAGTTGAACAGCAGAGGTGCTGCAGCCTACTGGCACTTATGCCCTGGTTCCTTAAATAAAATGCCTCTCACTTTCTGGGTTTGCATTAGAAGTTTAGCTCAAACATTATGCTTATCCAAAAAGGATCTCTGCTGCAGCAAAGCCTCAGGCTGTAATGAGATTGCCAGGGAATTGCAAACAGTCTTCTGTGATACGGCTGTTACCAAAGTGCTGCCAAAGCGACTCCAGGCCTTGCCAGAGGCTCACAAACACAGGTGAGCAACTAGGTGACACGCAGCATTTCAGCAACAGTTGCAGGCAGCACCAACCTCGTGATTGTGAGGGTGTTGCTGTGATTAATTTGACTTAAATCTGTGCTGAAGCAAGATGACAAACATTTTGGAATGAAACTGTCCTGCTTCCACTGTACCAGTTATTCTGACCATGCAGGATATGGAGACCGTCCTGCGGGCTCGTGGGTGGGAGCCCACAGAAGCTGGGCTGCCTGCAAGCCGGGGATCGCCTGCTGAACCTCACTTTGCCACCCAGGAGTCCCTGGTGCGTCACTGAGCACACGGGGAGCCTCTGACCGAAGCATCGGGCAAAGGTAGAACAGCTCAATCGGCGCTGCTGTTCTTCTGTGCTACTCCCTCAAATGCTTTTTGAAAAACAAGCACCTGATTTGCTGTTTGGACAGGTACGTCTCCCGTATTTTCTTGGCATCAGAGCTTGCCTACAAACACAAGGCTAAATTCAGATAAAACTGTAAAGTCTGTAATCCTGCTAGTGTCAAAATCAATAGCTTTGCCATTAACATCGCTGTGAATGAAGTCAGCACACTGAAATAACTTTTACTGAAAATATATTTCTTCAATCGCACCTGACGTAGTGATTCAGATTTGCTAATCCACGCATACAGCGTGTGCCCTACATCCTCTTTACACGTAACACCCTGGGTTGCACAGACTAGTTCTGATTACAGGAACTTATTGCCTCATATAAGAGAACAAAAGAAAAAACATGACAAAAGTCTTTCAAGGGACAGTGTTATAAGATTCCAGCAACTTATTTTCTGCTCCTTACTTCCCTTAATTTAACTTTTATTTTCCTACTTCTTGACACACACCAACTCTGACTCTCTAAGGCTCAGAAGACTAAATTCAGAACTGATGTGTAGAAGATAAGTTACGTATCTTCAAATAGCTACTGAAGTTAGTTTTACCTTTATAACCAAGTATATGTTATTTAGTACCAAAGTAAATGCACTTTGGAGTTTCACATTGTCAGAAAGCATTACACTTTCAATCTCCCTAAAGAATGCAGAGAACATGAAAATCACATTATAAATGCTGAACAAAAAAATACAAATATTCAAGTTAAAATGATAAAAAAGAAATGGCAAACATCTGTAGATTATATTCTTGGATATATTTGCTGTGAGTATTCAAAATTTTTTTTAATAATATACTAAATTACATTTAAAAAAAAAAACAACAAAGTTTCCTCAAAGGCCAAATATTGCTGGCATTTTCCTTAAATGAGGGGTGTGAAGGGATAGAGAGAAAAAGAATAAAAACACCATGAATGCTCACCATCTCCTCCAAATTTGATATACCAAAGTTCATGGATTCACGAACATGAAACATGACCATTTCTTTGCACAAACTATGGAGTTTTATTCTGAATTCACTACCACTCAAAAAACTTCTCTGATTTGGTCTATGTAATATGTAAAATCCACCTCCTTCACCATGTACCATATAGAAGGTGGAAGAAAACCCTACATAATAAGACTATAGCTATGCTTTTCATCTTGTTTTGTAACAGCAAAATACATTAGCAAGAAATAATCCAGCAGTCTGCTATACTGGCTCTCTTTTATCTATTTTTGTTTAGGTTTTATTGAAATCAACACCTGCTATCAGGGTAAGAATTTCTGTTTCATTTGTTTGCTCATTAAGAACAAGAAAATGCATAATCCAGAAAGGTTTGATGTACAGATGAAGCTGTCAAGAGCAATACGAATTCTAACAGAGTAGTTTCTCAAATGTGATAATTACTATTTATTTTTTTGGCTTACACATGACATCCCATTATTATAGTAACTCCCACTTCAGCTTTTATTATTAACCACACTTTTCAATCTCTTATCGACCCCAAGCAAAACTGTATTTTTCTGCACAGCAACAACAAAAAGCTAACACTCAACATTTACTTTACCAGGAATTATTCTCAAAGCTATTTCCACATTTTAAAAGGTGTCTCATTTGAAAATACCGATGACATCCATTAGAGATTGAAATTGCCCTTTAGAATAGGCTGGATAAATCAAAGTGTAGGGAAAACCAGTAGGACTTTCAAAAGCATTTGGAGCTAGTCCAGCTGAGTTCCCATACAGATCAATGGGGGTTTTAACACCACTTTCAAGCACAATAGCAATGAGAAGGGAAGAGCCTTGTAGCTGCTTCATGTAGAATTCTGTCCCATTACATCGGACAATTATGGGGACTCCACAGACCTCCAAAGAATCTGTACCTGGCACAGTTGGGTCAACCTACGATTTCATTCAGGAACACAGTAAACAATCTCTTTGTCAATGCTTCCTACAAGCAGACTGCAGTCTGCCATAGGTCCCTACTCTGTATATTTTGGCTGCAGATCCTCTTTGCAGCCATTGATTATTACTACCTCCTTTATTATTTATTATTCCAGAAGTATGAAGTGATGATCTATCACAATTATGGTTTAAGCCAGTGTTCTCCTGAATGGAGTTCACTGCTCCATGTGGAGGCAGTACAAACGTACCACCACCTACAAGCTGGAAAGGCACAGACACCAGACTACTTCAAACCACCAGAAGTAAATGTCACTCTTTCTTATGCCTAAAGGGATCTGTCACATGGCACTACAGCAGAGAGTGGAGGGAAAAAAAATTGAACTGAAAAGATGAAATGGGCGAATTCAGAACAAATTAAAAACCCAGTAATGACAACAGTAGGAAGAATCTCTTGCAGGAAAGAAGGAAGAAGAAATGGAAATCCCATGGATCAGGGGACAGAGAAAGAATAATCATAAAAAGGACCAACAATCGTTACCACAGGAGCAGAGCAGAAGGGGACATGCTGAATTGTGTCTAGTGGAAAGTGAGCAAGGAAAGAGTTCAAAAAGAGCAGGAAAGTGAAAGAAACTAGTCCAGAAACCACACTTGAGCTTTGTAAAAAGGAAGGGAGATCAGATCAGAGAGTCTTACAGGTCAGGTGAGATCTCAAAGCCTGTGAAATAAGTGTTCTTCCTCAATGGTTTCATATATATTTTTGTTACATGGATGGAAGATTTTTGATCATATATGCTTTCAGAGATGCAGTGCCCTGGCAAAGCACATGAGCAAATACCACAACACAGTAAGTTTGGCAGAAAGCATAGTATTTTAGGGGATTTTCACTGAACAACTTCAAAAAAAGCACAGCTGACTGAAAACACTATTGAGATCCGTTGGAGATGCTAATAGTAAAGACAGCACATATATACCACACAACTAACCCAAAGATTTAAACAGGTTGCTTTCTCCTGACAAACACTGAGCTTTTTCCGTAATAGGATGACATCAGACTTGCGGATCCCACTACTTTTTTGCTCCCACATGTGGCACGCACAGACAGTAACACACTGTTGCCATGCTCCTTCATGCCTACAATTTTGATAAATGTACCAGTATTTGTGTATGTTCAGATTTTCCCATAATGGTAAAGTTCCCGAACAAAGAAGCAGTAATGAACATAAGAGAGCTGGCACACTAACTTAGAAAAAATACAAAATAGCCTGCAAAATTTTGCTACAAAAACATGGACACTATCATGTTCAGTTACTGCCAGTAAGAGCAGTGGTGACCAGCATTAAACCACTGCTGTTTATATGACTTCTTTGTTCATTTCCTTCTTTTTCTGGATTTCTGCTGCACTTGTTTTGATATGCTTCTAGTCTAGTCAATTCTGCTGCCTTTTTTCAGTAATTTAAAGTCATACTAGAATTTTTAACAATGTTAATTTTTACTGAAATAACACTTTTTTGTCTGAATTACTATGATTATATTCAATGCACTCTTTATTGCAGCCTATTGTCCAGATGGCTCTGCTGAAGAAATGGAAAAGCNCCCGCAAGAAATGAAATGCAGCATCCTCAAAACTAGCACCCAAATACTGTGATACAGAAGAAAGCAGAGATTTGTAAACCCTTAAGAAGAACCTTTGATGTTTAGGTTTTTATGTTCCTTTGATCAGAGATTAGTTGCTAAAATGCAGAAAAAGGATCACTTACTGATACACAATAAACTTTAAGAACTAACGTGGAAAAAAAAGCCCCTAAAATATCAGATTCACTGGCCACCACAGCTGAAACAGAACTCAATTTTAAGCATGAATAAATAGAACACAAATCTATAATTTTACCTAAAACACCTCCTAAAGGATCTTTTTTATTTAACTGAAGAGAATATGATAAACAGGTCTCAAATGAGCACTGGCATGCTCTACTATGAATTTCATTATACCATTGAGTTCTAATGTTCCAGGAGAGGTGTCACATAGAACTTAATTAATATTCACCAAAAATGGCAACTGTAACAAAATTCAGAAGAGGGTAGAGCACCCATCTCTACTGCATTTGTCAGATTGCACTGTCAGACACATTGGAGTCTGAAAAGTAACACAGAAATGGCAAGAAGGTATCACTCTTTGTCTTAATTCTCATTTTCTTAATTGATTTTAAAAGTATTTAGTTTTTTTTTTAAGCAAGACATCCTAATGTAAAATCTCCATAGTGAAAGATAAATAGTAGCCATTAGAGGACACAGAAATGGCATGTAAATTCTTAAGATTCAATTTAAAGGAAATATTGAATTGACATGTAATAATTTTACTCTTGCATAGGGAAAAAACTTATCTCCACATACAGAAGTCATTATGCAACATTTATACTGCACAGCTCATGTTTAAACATACAGGAATTGTGAAGTCCATTGCTTGAAGGCTGGGTAATATTGATTTTTCTACATTATTCCTACCCTATTTTATATGGTTATCCTATGCATTCAACATGGATACATACGCATCTTACAGAAAGGTATTTTATATAATCATTTAGAGCTACATCATAAGATACATGAACATGGAGAAAACATTGAAAATATACATAGTGGAAAAGAATTGGTTTGTCTTTCCTCAGAAGATATGACATTTTGCCATGCCGTTTTTATCACAGCAAGAAGGGAATTAGTTATATCCCTTTCTTACTTCACAACTATGTTATGTGGCTTACTTTATTATGGCTGGTGAAGCACTAGTTTCTTGGATGAAAGCTGCAAAACAAGTGCAAATAATTTCTATTTTTAAAATAATTTCAACTTCAGAGTTATACTTCAAAAATCTCAAAGCTCTTACAACAAACTTGTGTTTCTAAAGAGAAATTTTGGGTTCTGCCTTAATTAGTGCCGAGGGCATCAAAACAACCGCAGATTTTACTCAATTAGGTACTATCACCCAAATACAGAATCCTTAACCACACTGATGACAACAAGGATGGCACTTTAAGACTCTCAACCCAGTGACCTCTATCCAAGCTCTCCTGCGACACACCATACCACTTCCAATTTTTTCCCTCATTCTTTTACTGGCATAAAAATAAGTCAGACTAGCTTGAGGAAGACTAGAAAGGAAAAAGTCTGTCAGTTATAAAAATCCAGCTCTCCTCTAGCCTCTATCCTCCATTCAGGTATGGAAGAGATGGAAGCCAAATTGTAAGCCTTTAGCTCTCCAGACTGAGCTCTAGCATGGGGAATGACATAAATTGAGAGATAGTAATAGAGGCTGCTACTATTTTTTTTCTGCCTGTCTTTCCAGATTCACTGTGAACTACCTGAACACACTAGCAGCTTCAGCTGTGTTTCAGTATATATGCACAACAGTTATCGACGATTATTCAATTTGACAAGTCTACCAGCAAAATAGCTGAGAAGCAAGCGGGCTCAAAAATCAAAGTCACTTTTCCCTTCAAGTGATATGTTTCCTTCCCCAGGTTAATAAAGGAAGCAGGCAGCAATGGGTAGCCGAGGAGTAGTGCCGAACCAGTATGCAAGAGTCCAAAATGCTACTCAGAAATGTTAAGGGCAAAAACCCTCAAACCATAAATCATGTGATCTTTGATATAGGCCTGTAAAAGCAGATTAGCTACAATGTTTACATTTCACTAATTATGTTATTTTGTCAAGTGGATGTCATCCAGGCTGAACTGAGTGATGTTGCCCCCCACATCATCATCTTGCTAGCTTGATATCCAACTTCATATACCATGACAAGGCAACATTTTTATGAACAAGCCTACTGTCTGTGATCTGCCTTCATATGAAATTAGTTTCTTCCCAAATGCCTGTTATTCCAGTTGTTAAATTACTTTAAGTCATGCTCCAAGGCATGTATAGTATACTACAATCAAACAGGAACAACACTTTGCATATCATTAAATGCCAAATTCTTTCTGCCACTCTGGAAGCAGAACTGCAGCCAGAAACGTGTGCTTTCTATGCTTCTTTGCAATTCCAATTGCCAAGTGAACGTAGGCTGGGGAAGCAGTTCTGCCAAGTGTCAGTGCTGCGTTAATATTGTTGTTATTCTTTGGGAGTGAAGTATATAATGCTATTTTCTCCAAAGGCATTATTGATACCAAGGATTAGCATTACAATTTGTATAATTATTGCAGTGCCCACAGGACTTCACATCATCAAATATTTATGCAACTCAGAATAGTTGCGTGCAAATTATTTTAGATGCCTTACTGGACCTTTGGAAGATAAAAAGTGATCGGATCAGGTAGCTAATTCAAAGGAAAAGTGTAACACAGTATTGTCACAGGATGCTTGAGAGATATTTGGTCTCAGGACAACCTCAAAATCTCTTCACACTACTTTTATTAGTCAAGGGCCCTCAGCTTCTGTGTTTCTTCTCCCCTTGCCACTTCACATGATGTGTCCCTCCAGTATTCAGCGTTTGCTTTTTCTGCTTTAGACCTCCATCCCACAAATACCCACTGCAGAACACAGCACATAATGTTGAGTTATCCAACTGATACTATCTGGTATCAATGTGGCCTTCAATGACAACATTGCAGGTTTGCTCTTTTGTTTTATTAATGGCAGCAGCAGAATTACTTATGAAAAAAACATTTATTCATTCTAAAATATACGCTGTAAAATATTTCTAAATTAGGAAGGTATCCATGCACTTTGTTTAAAGCCCTATATAATTTGAAGTCAAAGGCCCCTTTTCTTTTTTTTCGAAGAGACACAAGGTAGTGCCTTTACCTCTGCCAAGGCTCCAAAACCAAGACAGATTTTAGAACAGACACATACACAGCATTAAAAAAAAAAATAAAAAATGTATTAATTACATACTTTCTCAGAACACACTGTGGAAATTCAAAGGAAGAGCTCAAATGTACTAACAGGAGCATGGGATCCAGCATCTGGGCCCTACGCAGCTTTCTGGCAGCAGGATCAGTGCCCGATTCAGTAATAAACTCACACACACAGGAAGGCTCACACAAGCTATTAAATATAATTATTAGTACTCTGAGGATTAGCCTTGATTCACCTTTTTGCCTTTCTTTATATTTGTTAGTTTTGAAGAAACAACTGTACAGAACCTTAACAGAAAGCACCAGGTTTCAAATCGAAGTATGTTTACTACTGCTTATAGGGTGTCAAACTACTACAAAATGAAAGTCTCGGTTAATGAACCAAATTATCAACAATATAAGCTGCCTTGACATCTAATGGCATTTAACAGAGAACACTAAATTACATGGTATTCATCTAATAATGCCCTTGAAAAACAGTTCTTTTATTTCATTTGACTTCTCAGATCGCAAGTGAAAAGAAGGACGACTATAATGCTGCCTCTGAGTAGCTGGTATTACTATTTCTTTCAAATAAGTATTTATAAAAATTGAGTTACTGTTGAACTACAAAGTACTTGACGCTTCCCAAGTCCTTATATATGCAAGTACAACTGTTCTATCCTGGAAGAGCTCGGTGAATGATAAAGAGTCACTGATCTTTCCCCTTTTGCTACATTCCTGCCTTTCTTTGGAGGTTTCTCCACCTCCTTCTCCCCAGCTCGGGAAGGTCAGCTGCTCTATCAGCAATACGGCGAGGAGAGCAGAGCCAAAGCTGACACTGTGCTGTTACACTCCTTCGTTGCTTAACGTGGCTCATAAAAGGAAAATTGGCCCTAACATATTTGAAGCAACTAATGACTCTTCAGTTGAGTCTAATGTAGTAACGTCTACTACATGACCGATATTTATAAAGCCAAACCCTCTGGAAATACTAATAATTACAATCTTCTTTTCCCCTCACACTGAAAAGCAAAATGACTATCACAGAACGCAGTCATAGATCAGAAACATCCAAAAGTTTAAGATTGCTTAAAATGGTACGAGCCCTTTCACTTTTTATACAAATATCACTGCTTAATCTGTTATCTCAGGTTAGACCGTGGCTAAAACAAACGGAGCCTCGTGATGCTAGGCTGAGTATCAGCAAGTTGGACTTTGTGGCAGAGACAGCAAGACATTCAGAAACGAAGGATAAGTTATCATCTCTATATAATGCATGTTGTTGAATAAACATACATGTTGCAAACTGGAAGTAGTATGCAATAGTTAGGCATTAACAGAATAAACCTGTCCACTTCTATTTCAGTCTTGAAAAGAATTGCATTTGAGATTGTTTGACTAGATAATACTGAAAAGATCAAGAGGAGGACCTAATAAGTAACACTCCATTGAAGATAAAGCAATTTGCAAGTTAGCAAGATACCAGGCAACTGCAATTTTAATACCAGCATTGTAGAAGAAACAGTATAATCATGGGTTGGAATGGTAGAAACACCTTGCATTAAGATTGTCAAAATGTCTATTTTCTTTCCTCAGTGGCTTGTGCTTGGTCTCCTACCACAGTAAGTCTAGGCAATGTTACTTCCACAAGTATCTACAGTGTTCTGAAAACTTGTCTTTTCATTTTGCAGCTAGAAAAAGGTTTGCACATTTAAAAAAATCCAAATATAGTATATGCTGCCTTGTATTTTCAACTTTTTCCTCAAAGTATAGTCTATTTACAACAAACACTCTGCAACTGGAAACACTGTAATGGGAGCAGTACTACACTCTTGCAAAAACAAAGTTAAAAAAACACGAGGGAGTAGGTGGTACACAATCTCTCTTCTACGGAGTGGGCTCTTATTCAAAACACATCAGGACTTTGATGAGCATTTCCTTGGAAAATAATGGGTCCTGAAAGTCACTTTGGAAGCAGCATAACTAATAAATTTTCCAACTCCTGTGAGATCAAATCAAGTTAACTGAAGCAGAGAACCCGGCCCGCAATTTCACCACACTGAAATATTGTCTGTGTCAGAAAATTCAGGCGATTGATTTAATTTTAGGTAAACACCTGAACTTACTACCCCAAGGCATCTCATAGCTACCCTTCAACTAAATTACATCAATAAAAGCAACTACTAAATAAGAAGAGGATCACTGGTTTCTAGCTCAAGTCTCCTTTTAGCTTCTCTTAACCAAAGTTGTATCACAGTAATTGCAAATGACTTTACTATCATTAACATTACTAAACTTCATGGAGAAAGCAGTCTGCAGGGACATTAAAATAAAATCAACTTTGCAAAATTAAAAGACTCAACAACTCTTCTTTAAGGCACTGTAATACTAATTAACAACAATTGCTTTCTGGTTGAAGATTCCTCTTGGCTGTGTAAATCAGGAAAGATGCTACATTTTGACTTACAGCAGACAAATCAGCCAGCTATGGCTTTTGGGAGAAGAAGGGAAAAAAACCAACCACACAACACTCCAACAAACCTGGTAAACAACTCAGTTCAATGAAAAGGACTGAAATGCACACCCATCTCATCCAGGAGACAAGATTTAGACAAAACACTTTGTGTCACACAATAGCAATTAGGCAAGGAAACAAAATTTGAGAATAGTCTTCTGAGTAAACACCAGCAGTTATCATTCTAGTTTTGTATGAAGTCTTTCCTCACTGATCACAATTTTGGCTGCTCCTTACATGTGTATCAAGATCTCTGCCCTTTCTGTAACTGATGCAGAGCTGCATGTAGAACCAACAGCAGACAGCTTGGGAACAATCAACACTAAGGAAAATAATATATGCTGCAGTTTCACTTTCTTAACTTTTTCAGTTGTTCCCTTGGGACGGAAGAAATACCAGTTTTACAATTTTACATAAGAAAATGTATTGACATTATTTGAAAGGAAGTTATTTTTTATTAACTTTGGAATCATGGTTTAAACTTATTTCTCCTAATTGCAAACCAAACTTTTATCCTGCTTTAGAAACAACTGCAATATCCAAGCTCCCCGAACATCTTGTTGTATCTTCTGCCTGCTAAGAAAGAATAAGGATTATGCCCAAAGCAAAGGGACGCCTCTGGAAATACACAGGTACCAAACAGTAGACCTAGAAGGGAGAATGATCCATTAGAAACCAACCTAGAATTCAGTCCATACAGGAGGTTCTCACGCCAGACGAACAAGAGCTCTGGAATAAGGCTTAGAATTAATATTAGCTAAACCAATTTTATGCTGAATCATGATAAAATCTTTATTTAAATTACTTCCTTAAACACAGAAACAAATATGGGACTTCTCTAAAAGTAAAGAGTTATGTTTATTTGTAGGGTGTACATTTTTAGTAACTGATTGAGTTGATACAGTGGAGTTCAACTAACAGCAAAGCTGGTTCTTTGGACTGTGCCATCATTGTCAGATGCTTTCAGACTAATCTGCTATGACTTTAGTAGGTGAGGTTTCTTTGGTTTTAGCTCTTAATGTAGATAAGAAGCAATTAAGATATGGAAGATATGAAGACAGCAATTTCTAGTAAGTACTTACAGCTACATAGCTGGGTTATAGAGATTATTTAAATTTAGGGCACGCAACACTGAAATATCACTTGCATTAAAGAAGAGGAAAAGAGTTAGGGAAAAATATTTACATAATAGTGCATTGTCAAAGAAGGGATATTTGACCATTTTCAGTCCTTAACAGAAGCACTTAATATTACCAATAGCATGTTATTTTAGAAAAACAATTATTTCTTGGAGTGACAGAAAAGTAATAGAAACGCTTAACTGGCTGAGGCTATATAATCTCTAGGAGACTGACTCAGGTTGAATTCCGATACCCTTTACTCGCTTCCTGACAATAATACTAGTTTCAATGGGATGCTGAAGCAACTGTTGGAGCATACACAGTACCGGTCTGGACGCTGGGCCGCTACTCCTTTCAGAGTGGACAACACAGCCTCATCTTTTTCCAGGGCTATCTTTCATTGTCGCGGTGAAACATTTGAAAACATAACTCATGCCCAACAGACCCCCCCACCTAAATAAGGAGACAGCCTTTAAGGGGTGTCAACTACCATAACTCTGATCTATTACAATCAGGTAGTTGGACACAGCCAACCATAGAATAGAATACAGGGGCCATACAAATGCAAAGCAACGTTTCTATTGTGTCAGGATGGAAATGGGTCCATTAAATGAAGGGAAGTTTGTTTTCTGTTTGGGTGCCTAGTAGAAGGTCTCCCAAAATAATGATCAGGAAGGTATTTAAAGCTAACCCAAACAGGAGTGAGTGACATGTCCTCTGCCCACCCAAACAGGCAGAAGGAAGGCTCATTCTGCGTCCAAGAGCTCTGGGTCCTCTTTGTACCACCTCACACATAACTGAGACACAGCCACCTCAAAGCCATCCTTGCTCAGTCCACTGCACTCCTGAAATTCCCCTCTCAACTGCCCCTCTCCCCACCCCGGATCATGAACTCCTCTGACCCTTGGCTTGAAAGCCACCTTATGTCCTACAACTGTGCACCTTTAAGCCTCCTCTAGCCTCCAACTCCCTCTGCAAAAGGAACAACTTTCCTTTCTCCTCCACGCTGTGTATCCTTCCCAGCTACTGAAAAAAAAAAAAAAAGACAGGTAAAGAGCTATAGCCTTCTCCTACTTTAGAAAATAAAAGAGCTCAGAAGAAAGATGTACAACCCAAGCAGCAGTCCCAAAAAAATGTTTTTTTTCAATTCATAACTGTGGTAAAGGCAACAGCTGAAGTTTGAAGGAGTCACAAGAGTAGGAAGAGAGCCGAGCTGGAAGCAGTCAACTCCAGCCTCCCCAGACATCAAGTCGATTTGTCTTCTCATCCTAGATTACAACTTTGCTTATGCCTTGAGCCTATTCTGCGTAACTTCTAGCTTCACTTGTTCTGCACCAAGTAATGTCATTTCTTGAGACTCTGCTAGTTCCTAATGATGTGGAATTTAATGCGTCACCACTGAATGCAGCTAAGAAACATGCAACAGAGAAAATGCTAAACTTTGAAAGAAAATCCTGTCTTAGCATACTATTAGACTAATCATGTGAAAATGTTTATTTGCTATGAAGTCACAGTTATTAAACAAATGGGTCCATTCTACAGTGTCACAGTACTCTTACATGGTGTTGCAAGATTTCTTTAAAATTATGTTGAAAAAGATACAGTCAGCTAATGAAATTAATGAGCTTTAATACCCCCTTGAAGTACAGGTTTTAAGCACAAATTTGCTTCATTATCACAGCTCCGTAAGCCTTGTAATGCATAATGGTCGCTGATCCTACCCAGAACAGTGAAACATGGCAAAAGTTTAATTGTACATGCACCTACATTTTAAAGCAAATAAGGCAGTCTCCAAGGCTATTAATATAACAGATGCCTTTTATAATTAAAGGGATAATGTCCAAAGATTAGCCGGAAAGTATTTTAATTAAAGTTAGTAAATTACTGTTGAAGTCATCATTACATGGAAACTCAATGAAAATTAGATGCTTAATTTCGCAACAGTACAGCAACAACAGTATGTTTTCCAACATTTGTGTCACGTACAGAACCCCACCTCACATGCTGAAACACCTGATCTGGTACCAGTTTTCCTCATTAGCTTAACACAGACTGTACTATAAGGAAAGAATCAAGTCTGGTGCACTGTACTACGGACTTTGTTTCTCTTCCTGCTCTTCTCAAGCAGAAGACTTTTAAAAATCTCATCCAAAAAGAGTAACATTCACATAAAAAGTCATTTTAATGAGTTTATAAAAATATATTCACATAAACCACCGTATTAGCACTGGAAAACACTTCCTACGGACACCATTTTAATTAATGGGTAAAGAGAACAGGAGGACTCTGTAACTTTCCTTGAATGCATTGGCAGTACAAATACAAATCTATTATAGAAATCTATCTAAAAGCATATTTCAATAGCTCAATTTACCAAAGGTTTACAAGGTCTTTGGATGGTACAAAGTGACTCTGGCAAGTAGTTAACATAACTAATTATAAGAACACATTTTTTGTCTAGACAGAGAAAGGATTAGCTCGTCTATTCTTTTTTTATATTAAACTGAATAACAGCATATACTTCTGGTCTTTGTCTACCTTGTCAGTTTTAAATTATTCAGTACAGTAATAAGTGATATCAGACTGCTTTTCTACAGTTTGCTTTCTGTGTTGTTAACATATCTATTCTGTATTCTCCAGGCCGTTCACAGACTGAAAAAGGTCAGTCAAAAACAAAGTTTAAGGAAACAGTTACATGGATATAGCCTTTAAAGCACGATGGTGAAATCCCTGAATGAACAGTAACAGTTTTTATGCCCATTGTTCACCAGAAGCCTGAAATTAGATTTGCAGGTGGTACCCCTCAGGAAGCAGTAAATGCCCATTTTTTTTGTGCTATTAGTCAGGATAAGTGACAAGAAAAGGGTTTAGAGCAGTAATCACACACGTGCGCAGTTTTGGTACAGGAGCTGTGGAACCTAGAGGTGAAGATATTTTTCTATGCTGACTAGAGACCCCCAAGGTAAGAATGTAAATTTAAACACAGGCACAGAAGACACCTGGTGCCAAGGCTGAGCTGGGGTGAAGAGAGGGAAAATAGCCAAACAGTTGAGTAACCCCCAGCTAGCAAACGCTGCTGCTGAGAGCAAGCGTCCAAGAACTTCCTCCTCCAGCCCTTGATTTTACAAACTCTTCTCTATCCAAGTTTCACCATGTCCTACTCGTAGGACGGTTGTTCCCCCTCCCCCCAGGGAAGGGTGGCCTGGTATTCAAGTATTAATGTGTCAAATCATATACAGCCATTTGCAAACAACTACTGTAATTCCACATTGATACAAGAAACGATATTCTTTGTATGTAACTTTCAAAATCAGCACAAGCTATTTGTGGGAACTATTTTATATTTTATTACTGCAGTAGCATTGAGCACACTGTGCCACATACTGCACGTTTATCCTATTTAGTCTGGTACTAGTGAAACGGTTACGAGCACTCGGATTCTACCCAGATTGGGTAAGTGAGAAACTACTTTTGTCAGTATTTCCCTTTTACTAACACAATCACCATTACACTTGCACTAGATATACTGCACTGAATTACACAAGAAAGAGCCCAAACCAGAGTGATCCTTGATCTGTTGTAAAGGTCATCCGTGATGGCTTTCAAGACACGTGGGTGCCGCACAGTTCCCAAGTGTCTTCCCTTTATAGTTTCATTACGAAGGTATCCCTTACCAGGCTCAATTCATTTGAGCAATTGTTACGCGGATTGTATGTGGCAGCTACCTTTTGAACTCCAGTAACAGCAAGGAGCATGTTTATTACTTGCTCTGTTAATTCACCAGGAGGCAGCAGACAAAGTTTAATTCTGTTAACTCAGCAGGAAAAGCATTCTGGTGTGTGCGCTACTGGTCAGACAAACAGCATTTTTCACATCAACTCATAACCGCTGTAACATGGATAGCAATTTGAAATGTGTGTTTTAAGAATTAATTGATGCACTACTTATCATTTTACCTTTCTAAATTAAAACTACTGTTCTGCAATGATGGGCAGAGCAAAGGTTAGACTGTCAAAGCTGGTTGACAAATACAATTCATTTCAAGATATCAGTTCACTGCATGACTTGCACCTCCACAGCATAAATACCTCCTATTGAGTCAAAAGCTGAGATATACCACAGAGATGAGCATATATCTAAATGCAGTATCTGAAGTGTTATTGATTTTTATAGCGAGTCAGAATATGTTCAACAAAATTGCTGTTTTTACTGGTTTTGACCAGCTCTGTTGACTCCATTTACAAGTGTCTTTGCATTTCAAAAAAGTGTTTAGTGGGGAGACAAGGAGGAATCCATCAGAAAACAGCATACATTAAAACTGCCACAATCAACAAAACAGTGTCAATAGCACTGACAATGCTGAAACTGACTTTCTAGTTTGTTCGCTCCAGTCTTAAAAAAAATGTATTGAAAACTTGAAACTGCCCCTCTCCACCAACTCAGCACTGTATATATTTTCTTTTTGTAACTAAACTTGCATGGAAAATTTTTACAAGTATTTTTAACCTTTCTGCTACTGAAACTTCTGCCTGTACCTTAGTTATACCGTTCCCAATTATCCAGTAACTTAAGAATTTCTACCAGTTTGAACTCATCTCATGTGCTATATTTCTTGCTTTTTCAATAGCAGGATACTAATTAGCATTTAATATTTACTTAATACACTCTATTATAGCAAAAGGAATTAGGATCTTTATTAACGCAAACTGAAAAATTATTATATTGTCTATTCAATCACCGAGTATATCACTGCATTTGTATTGTGTTGGCTTTCTTAGGATTCTACTGTATTTTCCTCATGCTGGGATAATAAGTCCCCTAAATTGCTATCTGCAATAAATTTCTTGTGAAATGGTTCAGTTTCCTTTTTCCACTCCTTCATTTTCTGCTCTGAATAGAGAACCCTATAGTGAGATAGAGATTGCAAAGAAAAACAATTCAGAGAACACAAATCACTAGAGAGTTTGGAAGAGGATAAAACCAACAGCTTCAGGGATTACAAATGCACCAACTGGTCGTTTCAGTTGTATTCACACCAAGTCTTATTCCAAAATACATTTGATAAGTTTGTCAATAATGTCATTACCTTTCAGATAATTTTTTTGCTGCTCTCCAGGTCTGAATCTGACAGTTCTGTCCTGTTGATGCCTTTTGTCAGAAGCACATCACCCATTCTACAACAACGACCCAACTCTCCTCTATCAAGACTCTCTTGTTTACTCTCCCCTGCTCCCCCCCCCCCTTTTTTTTGGGGGGGAAGAAAGCACTACACCTCCTGGGTGCTTTTATTCTCTTTCTTCAAAGTACGACTATTTTCTTGAATCTTTGGCAGTTAACTCCTCCTCAAAGCCATGAAGCAAATAAATGTGGGTTTTACTTCAGCAAATTGTTGGGTTTTTTTTTCCCTGTAAGAGTCATCACAAGGAATACAAGGTATGGTGCAGAACTCCTTTGGAGGAAGACATTAGAAGCCTTCTAAAGCCTTCTCTTCTACATTTATGTCATGACAAGATCAACAAGATAGTGCGGAGAGAGACTAACTGGGTAGAACTCCTATGCAGCTGAGTAAGTGCAAACACCCGATGTCTATTTAAAAGCCTACGATATGAAATGAAATGAAATGAAATAATGTTCTGACAAAGACCAAACAGAACAAGAAGCCCCAAGAGTTTTGCTTTGTTGTCCTGTTCACCCACCAGAACCAGTTATAACAATATTTTAACAAGTGCCACAAGACCTACGGATTTATGGTAAACTGTTTCATGTAGTCCTTATTTCTTTCAAACGAAGTTCTATTCAAGTCAGCTTTGTAGCAGCAGCACTGGCCTTAACTGCAAGGGGATACAAGTAAGACACTTTTATCAAGGAGTTCACCCCAACCACTTTTTCCTTTTCTTTATTCCAACAATAAACTATTGACTCCAGTTGAACTACTGATCACAGCAATAGTTACATTCATGAGAAAAATGCTCGTGAACGAGCATTTGAGCCTGAGTGTTTGGACTCTCAGACATGGCATAGCTTAAGAGCAACAGCAGGGTAAAGCATGCTACAAGTAACTGCTTTTAGGGTCTTAGTGTATTTTGGTGTTTCTTACTCCTGCAAGAAACCAATCAATATAATCCCTCCCCCAGGGTGAGGATGCCTACTTACTTACCCTTTAAATCATCACCTCACCTTCTCTTTTCTACTTGGGACAGATCTATCCCATAGTTCATCAGTGGAGGCTGACTACCATCAATCTGCTTTTCCTTCCCACCTACAGATACATTCACGCACACCTACCTCTCACTTTAAAGTCTAACATCCAGCTTTTGGAACCCAAAGGATCCAAGTATTGTACATCACACCTTTAACAGACGAGTTATGTTTCAAAACTCAACAGAGTTGCATTAATTAATACTGGAATTTGGCCCTTTTCATCTTTGAGGGTGTTTGATTTAAATAATAAGTAGAAGTTTCATGCTCTAAAACTCATGAAAACAATGATCTAGATTAGCTGACTGCAATTAATTCTGACTTGCCACTCTTACCTTGGATGGCTCAGTCTCACCCCCTTTTCCATTTTTAATGTAGTAAATTACTTTTTACCCCCAACCTGAACTATTGTGGTTTTGAAGCAGACACACGGCATACTGAATAACTGCACCAGCTGCATAGTACAACAAGAACTCAAGACTCCAACACAGGTGCATTTCATTAGTATGATTCACATTAAGTGGGAAGGTTAAAAATACTATTTCACATAGCATTAGTGCAGTGTTTTCTTTCAACTTGTTTCTCACATACTCTTCTAATAGCAAAAAGAAAAGTAAAGTTTAGAAAAATTTAGCAAATATGTACCAGTTATTTATAAAATAAATCTTGGAGCCACTAGAGTCTCAATAGTACTCTGAAGGCTTCCGATCCTTTGATTGCTTAAGAGAGCCATATGACACCATCAATATTGTTATCCCTTAAAATATACTGTCCCCTTATCTTCATAAGGAACCACCTACCTCTCTCTCCTTCAGCAACAGAGGAGTTTCTAAGTAAGTTCTGTAAGAATGCTGTTGTACTTGTAGGCCTAAGGAACTATTTTCCCCCTCTAGTTAACAACAGCTCTTTAAATAACGTTAAATATATGCCACAATGAATTAATTGGTGGGTATAGAGAACAAGTTATCCCAACAGTATGGATTCAATTGTTGGTGGTGTTTTGACTTTTTATCAGAAGTTTCAGCCAATAAAAGGTGTTTAGCTTTGTTCACGTAATCAAATAGACTTAAATACAAAATCATTTGTGATAAAAGGCAAAAATGATTGATCCCTAATGACCTTTCTCACCTGATTATCTTTTTTTTAGAGACAGTTACCAATAAAAACTTGTTTGGTGATGCTTATTTTAGTAGTATAGCCTGTTCTCTTAACCAATACAAATATTGTTTAACAAAAAGGTTTGGGGGGTTTGTTTCTTTTTTTTGTCTTGTGTAAGCTTTTTTAAATTATGTTTTCCCACAGTTTTACTATTAAAATATAATGCACAAAATACACTGGAATGTCCCGATATCAGTATATATTGTTTCGCCAGTAACATTTTTGATACAGAAAATTCGAGTGATGAAACTCCATCTTTTCTTCAGAAAGAGATTAAATTGAACACAAGAAAATCTCTGAAGATATGTAGATTCAGATGTATTGTTTGCAAATGTGCTAAAGAGAATCAATTTAGTGAAGCTTCTACAATTTTTCCCAATACTAATCATTTTTACCACCCCTAACTATTCCTTTCAGATGATAAAATCCAATAGTAAAAAAATCCAGTTAAAAGCAATTTTGAGAACTCCAGGATCTCAACCCTGGAGAGGCTGATCATGGAAGCACTGCAATATGATTTTGGAACAAAATATCTGAGTTTCACCCACATACTCTTTTAAGCTTCTAGAACTTTTCCCCATCCCTATGCTATTTATAATGCATAAGTATTTTTAAGCTTTAAAACTCAAATTGTGACCGCTCTTCCCTCTTGAGCCACAGTATGTAAAGGCAGACAGAATCTCCTGAGAAGCCAATTCCCTCCATCATATAAACTCCTGTATAAACATATATAGTTCCTTTATTGTAATGGACTTAAGCAATATCAGAGTAGAGGGGAAGAAAAACGAGGAACAGATTGACTTAGGACAATATCAAAGTATATTTGATGTTCATATATTCAAGCAACTCCTCCTTCCCTACCCTTCCCATTTGGCTCCAGGGAAAAAAAAAAAGACATTGTTAAAGGACAACAGTTCTGAGAATATATTAAGAAACACCCTTACATACAACTATTAATTCATGGATGGTTTTCTGCTTTTTATGCCTAAGAAGAAGTCATTCATAAAGCTGATCTGATTTAAAAATGCTGCATTAATAAATAAGGTTATTTAAAACACTAAGCTTCAATAAAGTTTAGTTATAAAGTAAAATGACTAAAATTTATCTCATCTTATCTTAAAGAATGAGCAGAATTGCATTGGATATTTGATTACATTTTTTTAGTAGTAGGGTGCTTTCCCTCCCTCCTCCAAAAAAGAATTAAGTCTGTACAGTCTGAGTCAGCATTCCACATCATTAAAATAATTCAACACATCAGGCCACGTTTCTTATTCCGTATTACTTTTTACTTGCTTGATGTAGAGTGTTCTGCTAGATTATTTTTTTCCCCAAGATTCGTCATCATTTGGCTCTTTGCCTTTTTTTGCTTGTGCTTTTGCTTAGCTAAAGAATCAATATCTGTATAAGGCAACTTTTAATTAAACAAGCTGATCCTATACAGATATTTTCCTGGTTTTAATATTTTTATATATACACAAAAAAGTGTAATTATCCACTATAAGACATATTCAAAGCTTTCTGAAGTAAATGGAATGACTTTTGATTTCCTTGAGCTTTTGAATTAAGTCCTAGAAGCAAACATCACCAGAGATCTTATTCAGCCAAGTGGAAGAAAAGAGATCAATGTTCTTCTTTTTTCCCTTGGTTGGTCCTGCCTGACTGCAACAGAAAGAAAATCAAATGCTAAAGAAACAGATGCTCTGATTTATTCAATGAGTGCTGTGGAAAATTATCTGTCCAGAGTTTTAGATTAAGAGTTAGTTAAGACTAAAGATGAAGAAAGAATATAGTTTTACAGCAGATTTTTTTTTTTTGAGTCTCAAAGAGATTTAAAATATTAGAATTTAAGATGTGGTCTCTGATAGAAGGCAGAACACAGAGTGCAGAGGAAATGAAACAAGGCTGCCAAATCCAGTTAGAAAATATACCTTTCCCCCCTCAAGTTTCCTTTGCTCTCATCTTTTAATGGCACACTGAAAGAATTGGCTCAGAATTTGGGATGCAGTAAGATGGAATTCTGTGAGAGTATGCAAGACCATTACTGAACCGATATACTTTATTTTAAGGGGTGTCTCTGAGACCACATTGCTTGAAGAATAATTGCACTTTCGAATTGTAGCCATCAGGTCCCTCTATGGTATGAGATGAAGTCACAGAGTTACAGTTATTCATGTAGAATATTAACAACAGGCTGTGCAATCACACTGAGAAAGACCCAGCAGAAGAACAAAAAGTGCAAGTGTTACAGTTATCTTCAAGATTAATATGTGCTGTAAGCACTGCAGTCGTACCACTTTCTGAAAGAAGTAAGGAATAAACAACAGTCCTATGAACTGTAGTTTCACTGAAAGATACTGGCGTAGGTAATCTCATCACTAGCTGATACTGTAGAAGCCCACAAAAAGGACTTCCATCAGCATATTCTCCTCAGACTGTCCTACAGGCTCCAAGGCAGAAAAATATTTCCAAACCATGCATCAAGAAAACGAGTGGTGCCATAGAAAAGAAGCTACCATAATCTCCTTTTCTTCTTGCAGTGTCTGCTGTCACACTGGACTCGGTAGCTAGATCCTTACCTCAGGTCTGTTCTCTGCCCCAGGGGATTTAAACCCACCTGCTTTGGTCTTCTCAGGCTGTGGAGAGTGAAACACTGAGAACGAACATTTAAAATTCCACCTCTTCACACAAGGTTTAAGGTCAGAATTTGAGCTACCTGTGCAGCTTCTGTGCCTATAAAGGTTAAGCAACAAGTGATTCTTCAGCATTGCAAGTTTTGACTTGGGCAAAAACACAGCTTCTGGTTTAGGATGCTGCGTCCTGTTTCTGTAGAGAAATCCAATGGCAGGGCACAGCTCCGCGTGGCATTCTGCAAAGGTGCTCAAATCAGCGTTTCCTACGCAGAATTCAAAGCTGTCTTTTTATCAAATTTTCTCCTTAAGACATACTGTGCAATGGAAGGGAAATAGTTTTGTGTCAATTTACATAGCATTCAATAAAAGCAAATAAAAAAGTTGTTTCCTATTAAAATCTACACAAGTTTTCTATTATCATGAGTATTATTAACTGGAGATACATATGCCAGATCTTCTTTTAATTACAGGCATATAACTTACAATAATATACTTTAGAGCTGCCTGTAATTACTTGGAAGATATGACTTCTTTTTGTGTATTATTAAATTAAAAAATCTGCTAGTAGAAAGATCAGAAATTAAATATAGAATCATCCAACATTTAAAGAAATGCTAGGCATAGACAGAACTGAAATAAGCTAAATTATTCAGATTTAAAATACAATTCACACAGAAATAATTATATGCAGCAGTAGTGTTTTGCTGCAGTTTTCTAAATCAGATGTAGCTACCAGCAAACAATTCAGTTCTCATTAAAATGAGCAAAGTAAACCCGGTTTATCCTGAAGAACAGTCAAAGAACGTTTTCTTTCCCTGGTGAAATAATTTCCAGAAAGATCCCTGACGCCTAGTAAGATGAGGAAAATGAACAACAGCATCACACAACCAGAGCATAGTGCATTAAGCAATATTGTCTAACCTCAGTTCTTCAGAACTTCTACATACCTATTTGATTTATGCCTTCTTTTTCAAGGTAAGAGCTCAGAATCCCTTATACTGCCCGACTGCAGCAAGATGAAGTCTTGAAGGAAGAGGCACAGGCCTTACTCCAGATGGATTAAACCTGTAAAGTCCTCGTTATTAAGATACCAACAATCCAAGTCTGAATATTTTATCGATGTCTTTGTTCAGCCCTCAGGAGACAAATTTGGCTGCGTAATGACCACAGACAACTTACAACTCCCTGAAGTCATGCTTCTTCATTTACCTTAGTCTAAACTGCCCCATAAATTGTACTATCCAGTCATAAACCAGTTCAGCTTTCATTCTGCTCTCTATGTCAGCAAGGCTTACCCTGAATTAATGATGAGCCTTAATAAGATGGAAAATAGTACAGATTAAAAAGGATCGTAATACATAAAACTGCATGCATTTTGAGGTTGAGCTGGATATAGACTTTAAGCTAGCTGTTAGGTATTTCACAGTAGATTTAGAGCAGGATACCCAGCAAGCATTTTCAAAGCTGGTTCTAAGAGCCATTACTACATGACCATGGGGAGGCAAACAAGTTCAGTAAAATAAGTGCCTGAACTAGACACGTATATCTAAAGCTTACATCTATTTTTATGCCTAAACAAGTGTTTAAGGTCCAAAATATTGAAATGTTGTATCTTTTTTCCACTAATAGTATTCAGTAGTGAACGGAACCAGAACTGCCCAAACACTGCAAGAAAGATTATTTTCATCACATTTCCCTTCTGGTTTTGCAAGCTCAACAGGTCTAGAAATTTGTGATAAGTTCTGAACATCTGAATGCTTATTTAAGATGAACTCAAAGCAACCCCTTTTGAAATCTGCCCTGCTATACTTGCGTTCCAGTAAGATCACAACTTGGCTACTGCTTCGGCTACTTAAGCCGAAGTCCAGCTACAAATGTGAAGTGCTGAAGATCTGCCTTAAGGTTCTGCAGCTTGCATATCTGCCTCTTAACTTTGTCTTTTTATAAACCATTGCCACTGGAGAGTTTTGTCATGATATTACAATAACCGCCTTTTTCTTAGGTTCGTTTTCCTGTTAATGTAGATAGAACTCCTATAAAAGAAAGCAGAACATTTTCTCTCCCTACATGTCAACAGCACACATACAAATGATTTTTTTTGTTTATTTTTTCCCCCATCATCTTTACACAGTGAAGTAAAAACTCCAAATTAAAATGCCCAGGACGTTACTCAGTCTTAAACTGTGTGAGAACCTTTGCAATTTTGAACAAGTATCAACTACATTCATGGCAAGATTAAAAGTAAGTTTTATTAGTAACCTTAGCAAGTACTCTGCAAATATAAAGGCCGTTACATTTTATACGGCAGTAACACCCTAGCAAGTGCTTGAAATGTCTATCTATCCTCCCAGTGATTAGCTGCCTTTGGCCACACCTCAGTAGGGAAACACACAACACATTACTTGGAGTATATAAGACAAAGACTGTGCTGGTTTCAAACTCTTACTGCATAAGCGTTTTTATTCTGGCTAATTCAAAGTGTCATCAGAGTGGATTAAAGACAGAAGGAAAGAGAAAGAGCGAGGGAGAGAAGGTAAATTAATTCCTCCATACCAGAAAGCCAACTTTCAGTCAGCTTTTCCCTGGATGTTTGTATCTGCAAGCCTACTGAGGATTCCAGCAGAAGAAAGTCTATTAATTTTCCATGTACTTGTTGACGAAAAAGCTATCAGGATTATGGGTTGAATATTTCTAGAGTAGGGAAAGTAAGGGATGCAATTAATCTCTGTGAACTAAAATATACCTCTTTTCATTAATCTTTTATTGTAAATGAGCAAAGTAATTGAACCAGTACCACACTGTCAGAATAAATGCAATACCAGTGGGATATGCATGAGAGAGCACATACTGATTGAGTATTAAATATCTAACGGCAATAATTTATGGTTCATTACCTCTTTTTGGAGTTCCTTAGTTGCAGAGTGCTTGAATTTTAAGTAGACAGACTTTCAGCAGAAACTGCTTTCAAATGCTGAACATAGCAAATGCGCAAAACCCTCAGCAATCTACTTAATCTTAAGAGCTTTGTACTTAGTTGAGCCAAACTCTGTACCCCCAGAAACATGCAAGCTATTTGCAACTTGGATTAATGCAATTAAAGATGCAGTGATGAGTACTTAACGATCACATGCAAAATGAAAACTAGAGATTATGAACAGAATACTGTATATAAGCAGACCTCATGTAAAAATAGTCAAATGCCTTGTGTTTCCATATAAGGAAACTTCGAAAAGACTAAATTCTAGAAATGGGAGCAAAGCACGGCCACTTAAATGACTATGTTACATGGTATAATTTAGTTATCAAATTAAGAGTAATCACTCCAACTGTTCAAGGGGAAAAACAGTCAGACATCTGCTTGTATAATTTTATGTATAAATAATGTTATCTCTTTATTATGACTTGAGTATTCCTGACAGCATCAGTTTTAGAGAATTGTGGCAATGGTAAGAGCTAGTAAGAATCTGGCCTCTTGCCTCCCTACCCCTGTCTCAGACTCCTAGCAGAATCACTTGCAGGGAAAGATGTCACTTTTGCTAAACTGACACACCACGACCTCCTTTACCAGCAGGCCTCATGACAGATTCAAACTGTCCTGCTTTGACGGAACCTTTCAAGGATCAAAGAAAAGATCAAACTGAAAGTGGAAATAAACGCCTCAGTGTTTTTACACCCTTTTCATATTGACTTCATACAAGTGTATCTGACTAAATCTGAGGCAAAACAGACGGGACTCAGTCCACACACACAGATTTTAATCCTCTTTCTGAATTTTACTCTTACTGTTGCCTACTGGAATTGGTCCTGGAATGCGTGCAGGGCTTTGTGGACTCCTGAGCCTATCTGTTCCTCGTGAATTCTGCTCATCTGTTGAAAATTAAACTGTCCTATTCAGACATTGCTCACTTGGCAGCAGACTGCTCTATGTTTACTGTTTATTGATTTTTGTTAACTGGGACTATGGAGAAGAAGCATTTCAGTTTCAAAGTCGTCCCAGAGGACACTGGCAGGTTACAATCACTTATACTGTAAAAAAGCTTCATGTTAATTGACTCTATATTTACATATTATGAATGCATATTTTAATCTGTTTTACATGAATAAGTCCTCCACAATGAAGATTTCATTTCCTTTTTTAAAACAACATAACTACTTGCCTTATTTGAAGAGACAAATCTCTTCTAAATTGTTTTGACCTTTCCTAGTGTCCTTTCTTAAAGTGGAAGTTGTATCTGCCTTCTCAGTTCAGGAATTTCTTATCTTAAAAGCAAAGGGACGAGCCCAACTTCAGACTGAAACTATTCCATTGTGCTCTTTCTAGTTTGGCAAGTCACACTATCTGTCTATATTTGAAACAGCTGAATTCTTGACTAGATCAACTAAATTATTTTTAGTCACAGTAGACAAAAGGCTGAGAATAGACCAACTTCAGCAATACACTGGAAAAGGTCTCTGGTCAAAACCAGAAAGACACGGAGATATCCTAGACTAATAAAATAGGAAGGTCAGGACATTAATCTTGTCTAGAGCAGGACCAACTGAACATGGCACTCCCACAACTCCACAGAGGCACCCTTGGCTTCCAAGCGTCCTGCTGTTGCTGTGTAATATTTTGTCCTCAACCTTGGCAAAGTTTTGTTCTCCTCCTGTACAAATCTTTTGTTTGAAACTTTCTAAGACAATCTGCATTAAGATTAAATGCCTTCGTATCCAGCTCTAATTTCATCATCGTCAGATCAGGTCTCCGTCAAGACAAAACTAAGACTTCAATAAAATAATACCCACATATTCAGCACAGTCTCTGGCCTCAGTGCTTCATTTTTAGGCACAAGAAGTTTTTAGTGGTAGTCATCTTTGCCACCATCCCCCAAATACTTACCTATGCTCTGCTGCTTTCCAAGACTACAGTAAATATTAAAAGCCAGCTATGCTAGGTTCTGAAAGAGAGCAAGGCAAAGCTTTCCTCAAAGTACCTGACCTCCTTTGCATAGTATCCATGTGCTTTTGTAAAGTATAAGCTCATACAGAACATTACCACTAACAAACACAAATGGCTTAAGGCATCTTAAGGCTTCAGGTCAAAACCCAATAAGGACACATCATACAGATTTGGCTTTAGCATGCACCACATTTAAAGCACCACAATAAAACAATTAAGCATATTCACAGATGTGAACACTGCAGCCCTGAGTACTATTATTCCATATCTTCATTCTCAAATCACTCTCATATTCCTTTAGTAAGTGTGTGTACTCTAGGGACTTATCTGTTACTGTTCTGTATCTTTACAGCACCTTTGTAGCAATGTTCTTCTATGTTCTGAATTACACCCTGCAGAAATTGCTTCCTGCCACTAAGCCAGATCAAGTCATTTCATGACTACAAATCTACATGAATGTCTTTTCTATAATATGAAATGATGCAAGTCCTTCTACTTCTTACTCTTAAGCACAGCAAGGTATATATTTCAGGAGACAGTAGTACATGTGAAGTTCATAGCCGTTTTTATTGCAGTTAGGAACTACCTGATGTTCCCATGATCAACACAGTAAAAAAATATGTGCATTAAATTAACAAGTTAAATATAGGTAAACAAACAGAAAAAACAGTGACATGCAAATGCAATGGAACAGTTACAAAGAAATAGTTACAGTTTGTATTTTTTGTATAAAAGCCATTCTAACATCATAGCAGCATCAAAACGGAATATAGTAGCAGAGTGCATATGGAATTTAATTTTGAATGATATTGAAAGGTCAGTACAGAATTGCTCAGCTCATATTTTTGTGAAGATAACATGTGTGAACTAGTTATTTCCTCCTTTTAACATATAATGACCTTGTCCATTGATTTAATGAGAAAATTATACATGCTGCACTCAGATTTAACAAACTCTTTAGAATTAAAGATATACCAAAGGAAGAAAAAAAATAAAAAAGGAATGAGATTGAGACGCCACACGTGTAACCCAACCATCTGGCAGAAGAAAGCCCAGAGATACCAACACAATGACCTGTGGAGCCTTCGTTATGACACATGCGGGAGCAGAGAGGGGGAAAAAGCTGTGCAATAGCTGGTTCTACCTCAGGTGCACTGACCTTATTAATGTGATATAATGTGAACAATGCATACGGTTAAAGTGCCAAGTCACATATGGGCTGCTGGCAGCAAGGAATAGAAAAAAGACAACACTGTCTAAAACACTGAACTGTAATTGTAACTTGTGAAGACGTCCATAATCCTAATTACAGTCAAGTTGCTTAACCTGTGTTAGCCATATATCTCCATTCCAAAGGTTCCAGTACTATCCCATGTCAAAAAGGAACATTCATTTGTTCATTAAAAATCTTATTTAAATTTCCAATGAATTTTAGCATTTAAATTGATCTCCTCAATTCCTATAACAAATACTGAGACCTGACACCATTAAAGCATCTTTTCTAATGCTTAAAAGTGGAGTGAATAAGAACTCCCAATTCTCTTTCTAGCTCTGTTATGGCCACTGTATAACCCTGAGTATGTTTCTTTTATTCTCTCTGTCTTTAGGCATCTGCAAATCACCAGCATTCGAAAGATTTGAAATTTGTGTGCTTAGCATCCCTAGGCCCTGTAAGACAGAAGTAAATAATGTAACAATGTAATGATCTGCAGCACTTGCTTTCCACTGCTTCCTAGTTGCAGCTGAAGAAGTCAGGTTTGAGATACAGATATTTAAATATATTGGTAATTGCTTGAGTATTACTTTTCTTGCTGACGAGAGAAATTAGCAGTTAGGACATGGGAGAGAACTGCTCCCGGATTCAAAAAGGCAGAAAACTAGTGACAGTGCCCTCACTAAAGGGTACGTTTCAACAGTTTGGTCCTTTTGTTTTATTTTAGATCAGATGCAATCAGGCTGCCTCATCTACTAGCCATCTATCAAAAAATGTCCTCATAGGGCAAAGGCACAGCCCCGGATCAAAGGGCACCTGCACTCAAGTGACACAGGTCATGGTCCCCACGTCTGATCCACCATGCCAAGGTCGAACAGGGCCGAGCAGGGCAATGCCCATGCTGGAGCTCTGCCTTGAGACAGCCCTGGCCTTGGTCACAAACCATGTGCTGTTTAACAGGCACAGGCTGACTACGTACGCTTTGCCCTGGGCCACAGATAATTAAAGAAGATTTACAACAGTAGTTTGTCTTACCTCCCTGCTCTTCCTGCTGCCTTATTTCTTTGATTATGTGCAGGTTTTTAATTTCACAAGCACATTGAGTGGAGAGACAGATGAGATCAGAAAGGGAGCTCTGAAGACGAACACTTCTACAGGGACCCCCTAAGGGAATCCATTAGAGGCCCTAATTGCAGATACGTTTTTGAACAACGAACTTAAGAAATTGTTTAATGACTATTAGACTATATTAAACATACAGGTTACATCTGAAGCCTGACTAAAACAAGTGGATATTGAAATTTATTTTGCTTTGGTAAAAACTGAAAAGAAGAACAGACTGAAGACTACTGAATTTACATGGCTTCTCGCGATATTCCCCTCTGCTTACTTCAGAGCAAGTTACTCACATGAATATGAAAATCTCCCAAAGAAAAGTGCTGGATTCAATGAAACATAAAAGAAAAACAGAGGAGACAAACAGTCATGCTGATTGTCTCCATAGGTATCAGCCTTACACAAAACTAAGAGATTAACAAGGACCAAAGCTCTGTACTGGGGTTTTAGGGGTCCACATATGAGTTTCTTGCTTATGATCTATCTTCCAAATAACCACAGTGTGGCAGTGTGGCATTCTAACTGCAAACGTGTATTTACTTCCCTAGAGCCAGATGACAGCTAATGAAAAAAAAAACAACCCCAAAAACCAACACAACAGAAAAGCACATATGGTGGCTGACAGGTCCTCTAAAACAACTATTTTGTTCTACAGCTCTGCTTCCATCAGTCTACATCACTTTAAATCATAGACACAGCCAGGCTCCAATTCCAGAGTCCCCTGGGGTCCCATTTTGCATGAATGCTTGTGAGAGCAAGGGTGCAACACCGAGTGCTGGGTTATTGACAAGAGCTACTGAGGTCTGCATTTTGGGATTGTGGAAAGGGAATCAAGAAGGCTTCTTCTCTTTAATTCTGAAAAAAATCCATCCTAGTACTAACATTTTATACTCAGTAAAAGACTTTTGACAAACCAGTATTTTTTATCAGAAAAAAAAACAAGAAAAATATCAAAGAGCTCCACCCTCAACATCCACATGTGACTTGAAAAAATCCTGGCCTGCTCCAATGAGTATTTCTGTACCATTGCAAAACATTTCACAAGAGGGCCTTAAAGTCTGAAGCAAATTTCACAGAATCACAGAATGGTTTAGGTTGTAAGGGACCTTAAAGATCATCTAGTTCCACCCCCCCTGCCACAGGCAAGGACACCTCCCACCAGCCCAGGCTGCTCCAAGCCCCACCCA
>VZSZ01009842.1:105393-145154 GCA_013398815.1 Ibidorhyncha struthersii | reverse complement strand
GGAGCCTTCTCTTCTCCAGGCTGAACCACCCCAACTCTCTCAGCCTGTCTTCATAGCAGAGGTACTCCAGCCCTCTGATAATCTTTATTGCCCTCCTCTGGACCCGCTCCAACAGGTCCATTTCCTTCTTATGTTGGGGGCTGCAGAACTGGATGCAATATTCCAGGTGGGGTCTCCCAAGAGCAGAGTAGAGGGGCAGAATCCCCTCCCTCGCCCTGCTGGCCATGCTGCTTTTGATGCAGCCCAGGATGCAGTTGGCCTTCTGGGCTGTGAGCACACGTTGCCAGCTCATGTTGCGTTTCTCCTCAACCAACACCCCCAGGTCCTTCTCCTCAGGGCTGCTCTCCATCCATTCTCCGCCCAGCCTGCATTTGTACATAGGATTGCCCCAGCCCACATGCAGGACCTTGCACTTGGCCTTGTTGAACTTCATGAGGTTGGCACGGGCCCACCTCTCCAGCCTGTCCAGGTCCCTCTGGATGGCATCCCTTCCCTCCAACGTGTCGACCACTTCACACAGCTTGGTGTCATTGGCAAATTTGCTGAGGGTGCACTCCAACCAACATCCATATCACCAACAAAGATGTTAAACAGCACCGGTCCCAGTACCAACCCCTGAGGAGCACCACTTGTTACTTGTCTCCACTTGGACATGGAGCTCTTAACCACAACTCTTTGAGTGCGACCAGCCAGCCAGTTCCTTATCCACCACCCACCAAGTGATCCATCTGTCAAATCCACGTCCCTCCAGTTTAGAGACCAGGACGTCGTGCGGAACCACGTCAAATGCTTCCCATAAGTCCAGGTAGGTGACATCTATTGCTCTTCCCTTATCCACCAATGCTGCAACTCTGTCATAGAAGGCCACCAAATTTGTCAGGCACAATTTGCCCTTGGTGAAGCCATGTTGGCTGTCACCATTCACCTCCTTTTTTTCCATATGCCTTAGCATAGTTTCCAGGAGGATCTGCTCCATGATCTTGCCAGGCAAAGAGGTGAGACTGACCAGCCTGTAGTTCCCCGAGTATTCTTTTTGACCCTTTCTAAAAATGGGGGTTATTTTTCCCCTTTTCCAGTTAGTGGGAATTTCACTGGACTGCCATGACTTCTCAAATATGATGCGATAGTGGCTTGGCAACTTAATCCACCAGTTCCCTCAGGACCCGTGAATGAATCTCGTCAGGTCCCACAGACTTGTGCACCTTCAGGTTCCTCAGATGGTCTCGAACCTGGTCTTCTCCTACAGTGGGCGGTACCTCATTCCCCCAGTCCCTGCCTTTGCTTTCTGCAATTTGTGCAGTGTGGTTAGAGCCCTTCCCAGTGAAGACTGAGACAAAGAAGTCATTGTGTATCTCAGCCTTCTCTGTGTCCTGGGTGACTCGGTCTCCCATTTCCTTCCTGAGTGCACCCACGTTTTCCCTAGTCTTCCTTTTGTCAGTGATACACCTATAGAAGGCTTTCTTGTTGCCCCTGACAACCCTGGCCAGATTTACCTCCATCTGGGCTTTAGCCTTCCTAACCTGATCCCTGGCTGCTTGGACAATGTCTCTCTGTACCTCCCAGGCTACCTGTCCTTGTTTCCACCCTCTGTAGGCTTCCTTCTTCTGTTTGAGATTGTCCAAGAGCTCCTTGTTCATCCATGCAGGCCTCCTGGCTTTTTTGCCTGACTTCCTCTTTGTCGGTATGCATTGCTCCGGAGCTTGGAGGAGGTGGTCCTTGTCTATTAGCCAGCTTTCTTGGGCCCCCTTCCTTCCAGGACTTTATCCCGCTGTACTCCAGCAAGCAGATCCTGAAGAGGCTAAAGTCTGCTCTCCTGAAGTCCACGGTAGCGAGCTTACTATGTGCCCTCCTTGCCGCCCTAAGGATCTCAAACTCCACCATCTCATGGTCACTGCAGCAAGGCTGCCCTTGAGCATGACATTCCCCACCAGCCCCTCCTAGTTGGTGAGAACAAATTTGTACTTGAAGGGCATGGGATGAAACAGAACAGTCACTTAACATTCACAAAGTAGTTTAAAAAATATATTTCAGCCAGTAACACTGCAAGAAACTATTTAGATATAGGAAGTGCTACACAGGTTTTATTGACTGGTATTTAACCAAACCTTCTGAAGTTTTTTTGTTTTGTTTCTCTTCTGTCTTAAAATACTCTAAGATCATGAAAGGCTGCAGCAGTTCAGTCCCTCTCTCTGAAGGTAGTACGAATTGTCACTAAGCTGTCCTGGGGCCTGTCACCAGCACTACTTCATGCTTCTCAAGGCTTTCAATTGAAATACTGATCAAGTCTGGCCCTACTGAATTTTTACAATTAAAGTTTCAAGGTGATATGCTATGGCATAACATTAAGCATAGATTTCATTTGTCCTTCATTAATAATCAACCTTACAGTCAAATATCCATTAACATGAACTGCATAATAAAATCAACAACAATTTCAAATGAATTCCCATATGAACAAAACATTTCAAATGCTTAATATTTCACACTCCCCTTTCACCAGCTACAGTTCAGTAGCAATCTAGGTCTCTGAAATCTTCATAATGCTTTTTATCTTTTGAAATGAAACGTTTTCCTTAGACTTTCATATCATCCTTATTACTTTACATCAGTGCCAAGTCAATTCCCTTTCTGGATTGCATCTGTCCTCTCATATCTCCTTTACCGTTCAGCAAACAAAATCCTTCCTCTGGATCTTCTCCGGGTATTTGCCCACAAAAAAACCCGACACTCTTCTAAACTAAATTAGCAGCAGCAGCTACAAAGGCTGCCCTCCTCTGCTTCACAGGCTGGCATGTACAATAAGTAAAAAGTCAGCGATAAAATGCATGAAACAAGCAAAAATAACAGTTGGCTTGCTATATATATAGCTTGACTTGGCCATGTGGGCCCTTTAGTGTCACCCACTGGAGTACTGAATGAAAATAATCCTTCAGTGTAAATTTATGTCTTTTTTACTGTTCTTTAGAGGCGTTTTTTTTTCTAAGCAAGAAGTATTTGATCTGGTATGCACATATAACCTGGTGCTATTCTGTTCAAAAACACTAATGTTAAGCTCCAAAGAACAAAATTCTCAGACATAATCAATATTAATAGAGAAAAATTTACCAATTGTGACTGAAACCTCTCGAGATTTCAGATTTAACTACTTTCATGGATGTGAACAGTGTGATTGCTTATATTCTGCAGAGTAGAGGTGACTTTTTCATGCTCAAAATCTGTGGGTTTTGATGTTAACTAATTTCCTATAAAATCCTGTGAATGTAAGATAAGGAGGCTTTTACCTGAGAGCAGCTAAGTCTGATAAGTGAAGGGGTTTGATTAAGCTCAACTAAGATTAGGAGAAAGTTACTGATGCCTTATCTCAAAAGGACTATACAGTTAGACAGCTATCTCAATAAGAAGCCCTCCTTTTTCTGAACTTCAGACAAAGCCAGAATCTAACCAGTTTTAATCCAATCCACTCACAGAATTCAGACAATGCTATTCATTTACTATAGCTCAAATCGCAAAATTTCTATGGCAGATTAGAGACAATATTTATGAAAAGATCCAGGACAGTACATATGGAATTCTCAAGCGTTAAATGTTTTGGACAACAAAGTTTTCCTAACATTTCTCCATCCTGAGATGAAAGCACATGATTCCTACGTACTGCTTCCATTACACAATACTGCTCTGAACATAATGCAGAGCAATTTCCCAGTACTTTATGAAATCTATTCTTTTAGGCTACCATTTACATCCTAGGAATTACAGTGCCATACTGGGCATTTGCATGGAGATCGTTAATATTTAAAGTGGGACACAGTTAGAACTTCAGCAATTGAAAAATGTGCAATAATAAGACACACATAACCCCTTCTCACATGCCATTTTGCAGTGGAAGTAGCTATGCATTCCCACTCCCCACTGTTGGCTTTTCTGGGGGGTGGGGTGTTCTTTATTTTAAGTTTGAAAGCCTCCTGTTGCCTAGACAGCACAATCAATACCTGGAGATAAAAGAGTCTGGGATCCTAGGACTGTTTTGTGAAAATACTGACACTCTTGGGAATGGAGAATGGAACAGAGTAAAAGACCCTTAACCACTATGTTGTGTGACCTCTCCTACCTGCAGCCCATGATGCCCTAAAAATGAATTTGAGAATTGGTCTGCAGATCTCTGTGCTCAGCCACATCCCTGCCCCTCCAGCTCCCTGTGCAGGGTATATGCTTGTTGCATCTCATACCAAGGTGCCTAGTCCTCAAAATACTGCTCATTGTTAGATGAGCTTGATTGCAGTTCTCGATTGCTGGCTTTATGTGCTTCAGTGGCCCCAAACTTCTAGGGAACTTGATTTATTGTTGTTGGACTGATGTGAGACCACTCTTGGACTTTTACTGAACTTGACCCTCTCTCCCTCTTTCTGTAAATTGCCTGACACATTGCTGTAAGTACAGAGACTTAGTCAAGAAACTGTAATTATCAAAATGTATGAAACTGGAGATATAATTTGCACTTGTTCATCACACCATTTCATTTCCATACCATTGTATTTTTTTCTCATTTTAATTGAGTTACTATGCTCCAAATTAGAGTTACACAGCATTCCTGCTTTGTTGTTCTTGCTTAAAGCAATCATCTATGAGGTATCCCACTGAAATAGCTCAATTGTTGCTGTAAGGGATATTTAACTTTTCTTGCCAATCCCGACTGCATTAACCAATTTAACAAGGGTTTAGCATTAGTTCTGAATTATTTTCCAGACCATGCCTACTTCCAACATACACAAGTGAATGTTAAAAAAACCCAACCCTAATATTGTATCTATCTGTTCCAAATCGACTTTTAAGATCATAATGACAGGTACAAAAATAGAGGTATGATCTCTGGAAGTTGTGCAGGTGAGCGAACTAAACAAAGCTAGGTAGTACTGTATTTAATCTAGCACAAATATGTATGTTCCTCAAATATAAAAAGAAAGTATTGATTTGCCACTGTTACAAGATGTGTTTCCTCTAAAGCACTACTGGCTTAAAGCCCTTTCTGGAGTATACTATTGTTGATCATCAAATACAGCACATTCCTACATCAGCAGCGTAGGAGGCAAGATTATTCCGCTGAGAATTACTGTATTTAAGAGGCAAGTGATAAAATCATCACAAAATAGACAAGTTACGTTTAAAATGAAATAAAATAACGCACCAGAGGCTTCTGCACCTACTAATGCTTTTTTATTTCCCAAACTTGTCTCCTACTGGATCAGGTAGAAGAGTGTTTTACTTCCATGAATTTTTAATTTGACTTTATCAAAACTGCGCTGAATTCTTCCTACCTCTTTCCTTCATAGACTTAAAAACAGCTTGCTGAATTTGTACAGCCATACTGACTACAGAGGCTCAAAACTCCAGATGAAAGCATCTATTTTACCTGTCAGTAAATAAGCATGCTTTGCTTAGAGCTTATATTTTGGCAAGTCAGGAAATTTACTTGTTTGCAAATTTCATTCGTTTCATTCATTTCATAAGAGGCTGTAAGGCTCACATGCCAGTAACTTTATGCCTTGAAATAAGAAATAAATAAATAAAAAAATATATCACCCACAAACCGCTTTACCATTTACACTACATCCAAGTCATCAGCTTCGCATGTCGTATTAGAGTCTCACACCTAGGTATTCTCCAAGAAACGGTCATTCTCAGCAGCATATTATTCATTCTTCTGCTCTGAGCTTACTTTGTTTCCCGATACAAAACTTTTATGGAAAGCAACCATTCTTCTGGCAGAATCACTGTGGTGACAAGTTTCCACTGTGAGAACTACCAGGGACTTTGACTTTCAGTTTCTACACAGTGCAGGGTGGTACTAAAGTATTGTAAAGAATGTAAGAAATTTCTGCACTACTTATCTGATGAATACAGTTTCGGCTTAATTTCTCCATTCATTCTTTTCTCTGAAGAAGTGAATTCGTTTTGCACGCAAGCAGTAGCCATTTTGGTCAGTACAAAGAAACTATTTTGGACTGTCAACATGCATTCGGGGGAGCCTTGAGATAGAACGGAAGACAAATTCACCAAACATTGATTTATAACAACAGTCAGCCAAAGAAGGCAGAAACGTGAAAATAGTACAAGCAGAGTGCGAAATAAAAACCTGAACTGTCAGGGAACTGAAAGCATAGCCAGATGCTTTCTGCAGTGACGTAAATTGAAGTAGAAGTCACCAGGCAGAGATATAAGCAATGCTACCACAACACCACCTAAATAATCTGACTTACTCCAAAAGAGTTGTTCTGTGGAGCTGAAACCAACTACTGGTTGCATAAATCACATCCCCTTTCAGACACTACGAGGCTAAAACATGCATTCTTCAGAGAATGGAAACTACACAGCAGTGTGGGAGTATTCTCTCCTGCTAGAAATGCAATCTAGAACAAAGAAATTGCCACATTCAAGGTCTGAAACAGTGCCCACGGATTAGAGAGTAGCTATTGCTGGCACTACTCTTTCAATTTATCCCCAAGTATGACATGAGCATTACTCTAAGTGCTTTCTTTCTGCATCAAGAGATGAAGAAACTGGTTATGGACCTACTAGCAATCATTCAAACAAACGAGCAGGCTAAAAACCACAGAAGCAGTTAACTCTTCAGTGTACATACCAGAGCATTACATGGCACATGGATTTACCCTGAATTCCACACATGACTAATTTTATTGTTCCTATAAGTCAAGAGGTAATCATTAATTGATAGTCAGTTAAAATAACCGTAGTCTTCTGTGTTTCAAAGCATAGAATTGATATATTCTGTGCACATATCACATTACTATTTAATCTTTTAAATTGACGTTTATATACAAGCACCTTGTGAAATTTATTCTGAAATAACGGTATCACTACTAAATACTCAAGATCAAAGCTTTCAAGTATGTGAACACTGATTTTGAAAAAGAGTATCTCCAAAAGCCAAAATCTACATGAAACACTTGCAGGGGTCACCATGAACTAATTAAGTTTACTTAACCTCAACTACAGGCTTTGTGTTTTGGTGGTTTTTTGTTTATTTGGGGTTTTTTGTTTTTGTTTTTTAAGAACTTTATCTTTGCTATTATGCAAGTTTTAACATCTCAAATGAACCTAAAAATATAATCCCAAAGGTCTTTACAAAGGGTAGCATACGCTGGTTACATGAATTAGTTATCACCTGTGTGCCTGTAACAAGGCAAAGGCAAAAAACCCACTCATTTTCCTGAAACAATCCAAACTTGGAGATAGGCATTGGACTCTGCAGGGAAATGTCTTCTCTCAAAGCAAATACTAGTTCAATCAACAAGAGAAAGGAGTAATGTAATACATGGATATACCTCAGTTTCTTTTCCACTTGCTTACTTTGTCCATGCTTTAATGCCAGAAATAAATGACACTCTATATGCTTTTTTTTTCATATAAAAATACAAATATATCCACAGCATTACTGGAAAAAAAGAAAATACTGCAATCTAAGTGTATTTTAGCAGTATAGAACATTTTTCACCTTGCCAAAAAATACACACTCCATAGAGACATGAAGCAAGACAAGGGGGGAAAAAAGGGTACCATATTGAGGCGTGAGATAAAGGTCAGTAAATCACATGAGCATTCTTATGTCAAGACTGAGTCACAGGGTAAATTACTCTGAGTCCCATATAGTATCTGCAGAAAGTTGTTTAGAGATTCAAAACCTGTACAAAGTAGTCTGCTGAAAGAAGGTGGAAATCAAAACTATGAACTGAGTCACCTCTAAGCAGATAATAATAAAAAAAAAAATCCCAACATAAAGCTTGAAAAAATTAACAAACAGAAAAGAAGAAAGCACATACTCCTTTTGTCCACATTCTATAAGCAGCCATTTAATAAGCGCAAAACTTACCGGAGCATTTTCCACTGAATGGAAACTATTCAGAACAATCATATCAGAAACCAAAGGCGCTCTCTACCGCACCACCCCAAGCTAAAAATATCTCCACCTACTTCTGATACAGCTTTGCACTGTTTCTTGTATTTCTTGTGTCTTCTTGGCTGCTTCAATTTTGTCATCAGGTTTGTTTTGGCAGGTAGATCCATTTACAACTTTGACAATAGTTTGTACTGTTTTGTTCTCTTCCCCCTTCTCAAATATGTTGAAAGATTTGCCTTTAAAAAAGGCTTCATGACAGCATAAAAAGGCTATCTTACTCTAACACTCAAAAGGGATGAAAGGCTAGTATAACATGCCTTAACCTGAAATTCAGCACAGAAAAAAATTATTATAAAAAGCGGCAGAAATTCAGGCTTTTTGTCACTCTCTTTTCATCACCATTTTGTCTCTCATGTTTTATGTGAATCTTTTGGGAAAGAGGGGAACAGAAGATTAAACCAACTAGACTTAACATACATTTCAAGACAAAACTAGGTAAACAAAATGCTGTTGATTGATATCATAGTTTCAATGTCCACACATGCATACAATCTCAATCATGAACAAATATTTTTTTGACAGATCAGCTGGGAAACATTGCAACATTATTACATTTTCTACTAATAGCTGAGCATCTGAGGTTTCAAGAGACAACAGAACATATGAAGGCTAGAAAGACATTATAAATATTTCCTTTTTTTAAAGAAGCAGGCATAATTTCAAACAATGCAAAGAACAGATTTTCAGCTTCTGTTACTTTTAGAAGCACAAGACAGAATTTGTTTTGTAGTATTAACATGGGAGAAGTAGAACTCCCAGTAGGTATTTGTGACTTTATTACTGTACAAGAAAACATCAGGATTTAGGGTTCACGGCACTGTGAAAAAACACATGTCATAAAAGGGCATATTTTAGAAAGTGGTTAAATACATAATAGACAGCAATTGAGAAGCAGGAATTTATTTCCTAAGAAAGTGTATGAGAGCTTCATGCATTACTCCAAACATACAACTCCACACAAGATGAAAGGGGTCAGCGACGCTATCTACTTGGTTCTCCATTTCTTTTCTTACTGCCTTTTTGACCACTACAGCACACAAGCTATTACTCAGAAATTTACCGCAAGAAATGCAAAGTCCTATCAACACCCATCCTTCAGGATTTCTTTCTGTTTGGCCATCAAAGAAACTACTTAAAAATGCAAAGATCAGTGGATCATGCAATTTTAAAAGTGCCAGATCATACTGCACTGAAAAGTGCTTCACAAACATGGATGAGCTACTTCACATCACCTCAACTACGACAACTGTCTGCCTATATGCTCTTAGTCTATATGAAGTATATAGTAAATCAGCTGAGCTTAGCCTGAAGTGAAGGACTTCATCAGGGTTTTCTTGCATTTGATACTGGCAGGTAAGCATCAAGCATGGCAGGGACAATTATCTTGGGTCAATGTGGTAGCTGTGTGTATTAGCTATAGCACTCATTTCACAGAAAGACGTCAGAATCTAGAAGCCAAGGGTCTTTGGAAAAAAGTAACAGAAAACAGACTTTCCTGAACAGTTTTCTTCACATCTTAAGCAGCTTTCAAGGACGCATATAACTCTGCTAATGGAAAACTAAAAACTATCTGCCAGTTTACTGAGAAAACACTATCCCTTGTACAGTTTCATTCTCTTCGCCTCAGCATTAAAATTATTTTTATGTCACTGAAAAAAAAAAAGACAATGTTTTAGGGTTTTACATCAATACTGATAGTTATTACTCAATCCATACTTCAGCACAACCTTCAGAAAACTCCTAGCTCCGTTCCATTTTCTCTGTAACACACGGTAAGAACTTGTTGCATTTCAGGCTTATTAAGCATATACTTACTTTAGATGAAGAGTAATATGCTTAATTATTTCAGTAAATAATCCTTTTGTCTTGAAAATATAGTTCATATATTTTCCTTCATAGAAGGTAAATGAATTACTTCACAAACAAACCCCACCTCTTTTAATGTAATTCTGGAGCCTCAAGAAGGCTACAAGATCTGCCACTTAACTGAGAGCTGGAATGTTATTTGTGAACTTACAAAAAAAAATATGAACTTCGTGTAAGGATAAACAACATACGTAGCAAAGAACAGATCTGTAAGTGGAAAGAAGTAGACTGAAACAGTCTCACACGTTTCACTCAAGGAAAGAATGACTTTACAAAAAAACTTATTGTTACCGGTCACAGAATTCACTATAGAATGACTTCTTCTAACTATTATTTTAATTACTTAGTGTTAACCAATCATCCACATTAAAAGGCTGATGTTAATTTCACTCTTCTATTTAACAGAAAAATATCATTGTTTATTAATACATCAGTTCTGTGAAAACATAACATTCATAAAAAATAGGGTGGAGGGAAACAAAGAGTTCATTTTTTTAGAGCAGACACAACATTGCTCTGCTTTCCTAAATACTAGCCTCTTGTAGTAAATATTTTATTTCTGCACAGTGGTCACAACAAGATTCTGTATGTCCCTATACTGGCAAATTAATTCTTGCATTCTAATGAAAAATATCTCAAGTTTATACTTTTATCTGGCTTTACTGTTGTCAGCACCAATGTGCATTCCCATTGTGCATAGCTAATTTTTCTTCATTCCCTCAACTGTAATCCAGGCTGTTCACGCAGAGCACTAAGGACAAGATTACAGAGACTTCCCTTACAACACGTAATATCTTAATCCACAGCCATCCTTTCAAAAAGAAATTTAACTACTCAGAGTAGGTACTTCACAATTTTTCTAAGGATGCTGCAATTCCTTTTATTTCTTTCCTTTGCTCCACAAACATGATACTATTCAAACATGGTAACATATTTCACCAAGTAACATTAAGTACTATGCTTTCTATTGTCCCTTCTGCAATTTCTGCACTTTGCATTAAAAAAAAAATATTTTACTGATCTAGCCTTTTATACATAGCCATAATTCATACCAAGCAGATTCAGGTCATGTGAATTACATATCTTCCCTCTGCAAAGTTACTTGGAAATCTTACACAACCTTTCATTAGATTTCTATTACTGAAATAATTAAAGTTGGGTCTGAAATGCTTTCACTGCTGCTGCTTTCTCATTTACCCTTATGATTTCTAGTCCCTGTTTTACTTCAGCATTTATTAATTAAAAAAAAAAAAAAAGAACAATTTTGTGAATCTTAGAAATTGCAAATTTGAAAGTTTTTTCTAATCTCTAGATTACACCTAGGAACAGATTCAAAACCACCGAGGTGAATCTTAACTACAAAATGTGAACACAGATTTCACATTCACTAAATTTCAGTGTTGCTCCCGCTTGTTTAAAACCAGGAAATCAGAAATGCAGTACATGTTCACATGCAAGGGTTTCAGGTTGTTTTTTTGAACCACTTCATTATTTTAAATGAAAAAAAGCACCTGGATGAGTGCTAACAATAGAAGAATAATTTTTATCTCAGTTACTCAAACACTAAAAATAAACATTTTGCCTGAAGTCAATTATGTAAGATTACAAATAGATACACATTCAGAACCTTCTAACTGCAGCTAATCAAGGAAATTGGAAAGGTATGATGCCTCTCAACTAGTGAAATCAAAACCCATAAAAAACAGATGGAAGCATAAGATCTCGTAATAAAGCAGTTTTCACTATATTCTGAGTTCTTACAGACTAACAGTTCCAAACAGCAAGAGCAAATCGGGCTGCGGGGCTTTACAAACTGGAACCTTTCAATCGACCAACTTTTCTTTGTGAAAAAGGAGACATTTTGGTTAAATGTTTCATATATTTTTGTTTCATTATACATGTATTTTCACTGATCTCAGGAAACAACATTTCCTCCTAGAACTTTTTTTTTTTTAGTCTGACATATGATGCTTACAGTGTTTCTCTGCCTTAGGGCATTCCCTCCTGCTGGTCTTTAAACAGAAAGCCAGCCTGCCTTAGAACCAAGCATCCTAGTCTGAATTGGATTATCATTAGCAGAATCACCTTGGGAAAGCTAAATTAAATCAGCATAAAAAAAATAAACCACTATTTCCCTTCACATGCATACCGCCAATTTGTGAACCCATAAAGCTGTTGAAAAACCAGGCAGATGCAATCACTTCTGAAGATTTTTGCCTAGATCATCTGTGTAAAAGCACCATGAATCTATTCCATAGTCAAATGTCTATAAAAATAACTAATCATAAGAATACTAGGACAGTTAAAATATTTAATCAGTCACCCATCAGCAAAATAAAAAATAAATTCACATATGCAATAGTAGGTATCATCATAATACTTCTCTGCCATTCTAAAAACAGACAAGTTCTTAGCCTTGTTTATTCTGCAATTAAAGCCATCTTCTCATTTTGGAACCGGGCTATTGCTCAAACAGCTTACATTCAGAAACCTAAACCTTGGAAAAGTTATTTTACGTTGAATTCTATTTAACAATGTAAAGTCAAAAAAAATTTTTTTTGAGCACCACATGCCCATACAAACTGCAATCATCACAACTGCTCATCCTGCCTGATGCCCCAGAAAGGGCACCCTACACCTCTGCATCATTAACTCCTTCAACAGTGCAGTCATGGCTAACGCACTCATACTCCCTACTGCTTTCTTCTTCCATGAACATATAATTGCTACATAAACCATTGCAATTCCCCTATGCCCCAAGCTGAGCTCAGGTGCCTACATGGGATTGGCATCTTAATGGCAAACACTTTTCTGAACTACAGCCTCCACAGTATTAAAACCAGCTTCAAGTTGTGTGAAGGTTTTGGTTCTCTTGACACACACAGAGCAGATACAACATACTTTCCCCTTGGCATGCATTCGCCTTTCTTTTACTGCTTCAAATAAAAACTATGAAAACTTGGAACAGTTATTAATCACAAAACCTTACCTGTTTCAGAAATCTAAATACAACGTTTGAAATAGCACAATATTGTTTCGATTTTAGCAGAAGAAAGAAGATGCTTGTAAGGTTTTTTTTTTTTCCTGTATCAGCACAGAGTCAATTCTAACAAAGAACAAAATTTATGTCAAGGATAAAACTTTTTAACAACAATACGACAATAAAACCTCAATGGTCCCAACTCTAGTTTCTCACAGAGGAATATAAACAAATCAAGTAACTGCACTAAAGTCAACTGGATAAAAATAAAAATTGAAGCACATCCAAAGTCTTCCCAGTCACTCTCTGTTATTAAGATTAGCATGCTGGTGTAACAGATCCACCACCTCTTCTCTAACTGATTTTCTAAAAGAGATTCATCTTATTCTTACTGACATTCTTATTTAATACTGAAAACAAATAATAAATTAAGATCCAGACATTATCAGAAGGCATTGAGCATTTAGGTTTGGATTTTTACAGCATAGCTATTAGCCACCCTCTCCACTTAGTTGCCCTGTAGAGCCCAAAGGTGTACTCTGAAGAATCTGAAGGACTCGACTTAAGATATTTACTGTATCCAAAACATATTTTAGACATACGTGTAGAAAAAGAAAAGTTACTTTAGTGAGCTCTCCTCTTATTGGTTACTTTTTTTAAGTGAAAAACCATTTCTAAGTCAATAGTTATCAGCAATAGATTTTAAATCCAATAATCTAATTCTAATGGAGATTAATTTACTTTTCACTTTTATAGGCTTTTTGGATGCAAGTCTTGCTTTTAAGTAGAAGCCAATTGCCAACACTGTCAAAAATTAGACAACTGAGAAGTAAGCAGCAAGTTTGTTATTTACGAGGATTAATTTAATGAACTTACTCTCATTAAGCGTTATGAGCCATGCTGTCTATAGGAGTGCGTGAAAGTCCACGACAGTTACACAGCAATGTCACAAGGCAATTAAGAACACCGATGAGAAGTTTTGTAAAGGGGGGAACAGCAAGGCGAACGCTTTGTGGCAAACAGTATTATTACACAAATTTAAAACCAGCTAATTGAAAGACTCAAGTAAAGATAATTTTAGCCCCAACGAGTTATCGACAAAGTATATTCTCTTCAGAAAGCAGACGAGCATACGCTTCACCCACGGGGTTACATGGCCCGTGCCACCCCTGGGGTGAGGATTTGCTTACCAAAGCTTTCCCCTGCCTCGGCACCCTTCCTGCGACACCCAGAGGCAGGACTGGCACCTGGGTCTCAGGGGGAAATCGGTGGGCATCAAAAAACATTTAAGGGAACACCATTTAATAAAACACCACAACACAGTGTTGCTCTCAAGTACTTCTTAATTTAAAACTATGTGAATTTATGAAATCATGAAGTACCACTTATGAAACAAACCCTGCTTCTCCCAATTAATCAAATTTATATCAAGAAAGACCAGCACCAACACAGATGGAAAACACTAGTTACACAAGGCTGAAAGACAATTTTTTTTTCTCTTTAACCCAAAAGTTACAACCTCCAAAGCCTCTCAGCTCCAGACAATTGGATTTGACATACCAGAGGAACTTCCAGCTTCCCCCAAAAAATACTTTGAAAAAAAACTGAAGTTTGCAGGAGAAATAACACCATCCTAACCTCTCCAGAGAAAACACTGCAAGAATATCATTGGTTTAAAAGCAAACAAGGACTACTGTGAACCTACCTGTGCTCTGAGAGCAGCAAGAAGGCCGTCCAACACCCTGCCCGGAGCTGCTGCACCTCTACCCTGATCCTGCTGCCACCACCACCGCTGCCGCTTTGCCCCTCACGGCAACAAACCCCCCGGCACCGCTGTATGGATCGGAGTGCAGCTACGTTAATCTCTTCCAGCTGTGAGCCTGGCTTCAGCTGAAACACATAGCCAATTAACACACATGTGGTAAACATGGTTTGGCGGGAAAGCCCGGGCCGTGGGGAGCGGCTCTGTGAGGAGAGGGCGGGGCTGCCCTCAGCCGGACACGGCCGGTTCCCGCCGGTTCCCTCACAGCCCTCTCACAGCCCTCTCACAGCCCTCTCACAGCCCTCTCACAGCCCTCTCACAGCCGAGCCAATTAGCGCAGCCAGTGACACCCCTGGGTAAGTGTATTTAATAGATGGGGAAGGAGTGCCCAAGTAGTGAGGAGACAGCCTTGTTTCAGTGAGTGCTAAGGCTGAGGTGGATGTCCCTATGCTGGGGCAGAGGTTCCCCTGCAGGGAGGACTGTCGCAGCACAATGTTTGCCTGCAGAAAGGCTCCTTGGGGAAGATGGCTATGCTGCAGCTCATGGAGGGCCCTGCACCAGAGCAAGCCAGTGTCTCCTGAGGGAACTGCAGCCCCAGGAGAGCCCATGCTGGAGCAGGTTTCTGCTGAAGGACCACAGTGCGTAGAGGGCCCTGCACTTGGGCAGGGGACAGCGTGAGGAGGCAGGAGCTGCTGGGAGTAGCTGTTGGGGGGGGGGGGCTGCAGCCCCCATTTCTCATCCCCTGGGACACTCGGGGACCTGAGGTGCTGGGAGTGAAGGACTGGAACTGAGCCTGGGAAAAGGTGGGGTGTGATAAGGTGTGGTTTTGCCTTTGTTTCTCATGATCTAAATCTAGTTTAATTAGTAATAAACAAAATCAATTATCCCTGAGTCTGTTTTGCCTGTGACGGTAGCTGTAAGTGATTTCCCTGTCTTCAGCTTGACCCACAGGATGCGTTGTCTGATGTTTTTCTCCCATCTTGTTGGCAGGAGGGGGGTTGGTTGGGGTTAAGAGTGGCTGGGTGGGCATCTGGCAGTCTGCCAAGGTCAACCTACTACAATATATAACAAATTACGTACTAAGATGTAAGTGCAATATTCTTCCCTGAATTGTATGTGATCTGTCAAGTACATGGGGGCTTATGTATGTAGCTAATGGGGTATGCTCACTGCAACTTTAAAAAGAAAATAGGCAACTGTTCTAATAATGTGACTAATTAGCATTTGCTGTAGCAATTACTATGTAGAAATTATGCACAAAAACTATGTATTCCATTTCCTTGAAAAGCTGTTTACTATTATTTATAAAGCTTTCAGAATCCTTTTTTTTTTCCAGGGAGAGTATTTAGATGAAAGTAAAAAGGTACATTTTTCAAACTTCTCCCTCTAAATAATTAAAGCTTGATATTAATGTTTGGATACTTAAGGTTTGCTATTCTCTTAACTAAGATGTAACAGATATTCTATCTTATACTCCTTTTTGCGAGCTTATGGTATGAGTGTATTGATACTGATTAGGTTGAACACACAGTAGGAAGAAGTAAGAAGTGTTTTTAGTATGAATGCAAGAAAACGAGTGGGTGGTGGAGAATAAATCTTTAAAATGGCTACCCTTGGGGAAGAAATAGAAATACAGCAGCATTTTTCTATTTGTCTAACATATGGTATAGATAAATGTCTGATGGTGTTAGTGAGACTGCACTGATTCCCTGCAGAACAGTGGTATCTGTAGCTTTGATCAGTACACAAATATTCAGATATTAAATACTGACAAGAAAAAAATGGACACTACAAGTGCTACTTTTGATGTTTTTTAAATATATAACTTCATGAACTTAAATAATTTCAAATAAAAAGTGTTTTCCAGTTTTGCAGATAACTAATAATTAGCTACTGAAATGCATTTAGAGAGTATGGTATCTTCTTCCTTTTCCATAAATTATTCTATAGCTGTGTTGAATTCCAGTAGGGCTTTTAAAGTTGTGTTTTGGTTTTTTCTAAATGCAAGTCTAATTTGTTTGCTGTTTTGAGCTTCTGCTGGATGTGTGGGTGGAATTGAGGTGGACATATCCCAAAGAGCATTCTTTTTTTAAAATATTAAAGTAAGTATGGAAAAAAGCCCCAGAACATAAAGGTCTATCCCCAACTGTTTACATGTAAAGTTTTGATTCTTCTGTGACTCAAAGAAAACGCCCTTTTTAGATGATTATACAAGTTGAAGTAGTACATTAATTTTAAAGGTTTAATATCATAATTACTATGATAATCACATTTTCCCTGGTAAAAATAGAAAAATAGCTGGGTACAGCACTTGAGGATAACACTAACAGCATATATTTCAAACAAGTAGGTAACATTAATGGAATCTCTTTCAAACTCAAATCCTTCATGCTGTGTATTTTACCACAGCCAGCCCAGCTTGAAAGGCGTGGACAGGCTCAAAGGCATTTTGTATGCTTTTTCCAGCACTGTCTCCGAGTACTGGAAGGAGACTAAATTCGTGCGGCTGTTTGTTACACATTTGAACAGAATGTCTGGGTCTCTGATGTCAGAGCAAAAGGTGGTTTCTGGTGTTTCATCTTTGATGTTACAGTGTGTTGTACTATTAATTAATGAAGCAAAGCATGCAAGTAAAAAGAAAATACAGGTTGGGACACTCATATTTCTGGGGTGAAATCCTAAAGCTCCTTGTAACTGACGGGATTTCTGCCTGTGGGTCAGTGAAGCCGTGAACCCTGTGACTTTCACTCCACATGTATCTGTTAGTGTGTGTGTGTGTACATATATATAAAATGAAGAAATACTATGGACTGTTCTCTTGCCTCTGATCGTGCTCCTAAGATGATAATTAGGTATTTGTATATTCACAATCCATATTCACAAGATAAAGAGGGATATGGGGTCAAAACCCTGACAGCGATAGTTCAAAGCGATCCTTGGCACAGTGGCAAGATGAACATGACCATATCTTTCTTCTCTACTGATGCTGGCATGCTGAAAGGCCAATACCAGAGGGAGCCTGTGAATTTTCTGTTTGTAACATCCTGCAAGAAACAAATAATGGCAGAAAACTGCCATCTCTACTTTGAGCTGAAATAGGAAATGACATTTTTCCCAATCTGTAGTGAAAGAAGGCTGGAAACCAAAAGGCTATCAGTAGATGTGTGTGCACTTTTCCTTATAGACATACACTTAAAATAGTATTTTAAAATCATTGTATCCACTAGAACTTCTGTACTAGTCATAGGTACACTCTGAGTCCATCCGTTCAGCTGCAATGTTATTCTTGCTTTGTTTGAAAATCCCCTGCCTCTAATAAAAAAATAATTACCTCACATTATTTAATGAGCCCTGCTAATCGTCTCAGCAAAAGGTTACTGTGGTGATTTATTCCTACTCTTTTACTGCTACTCTGAAACCCAGGTGTATTGCAAGTATTTGATGACAGAAATGCTTCTTTATGAAAATAATTTGTGTGTGTACTTATATATATGTACATTCTGAAACTGTCATAATTATAACAAAGGATTTCATTTCTAAAGGCCTGATGGGTTTCTGCACAGCTGCATGCTGTGCTTCCCATCTTAGTAGCAGATGTCACGCTACCTTGTAGGAATTTCTACATCATGATTAATGCAATGATTTCTTGTTTGAGGAAAAATTCTTGTTATTTGCTGTTGATCAAATAATTACAACATAAAATGAAAGGGTAGGAGATAATGCTTGTTTGTTTGCATATGGTACATAGTACTTGTCACAAAAAGCACTTTAAATCCTATATAAAATTGCCTTATCAAACAGAAGTTACTTTCAGGGCTGCTAATATAATTATGATTGTAAAAATTCTAAAACTCGCATCCTCACCTAGAACTCTAAGTCCTTAAAAGTACGGATTTACAATTTGTAAGAAAAGTACCTACAACTCTTTCTTGGTAATTAAAGACTACTCTTTTGTTTGTTTGTTTGCTGAGCACTACTTCCACTGAAAATGTGAACAAAACCTTCACAGTAGTACAGCTGCAGTGTTTCAAGATCTGTCCCAGGAAGGTGGAAAAAAAAAAATAAAATTACTAGAGAAAATGTAGTTAGGATGACAGAAGGCAGCACTGCAGAAGTATTTAGTAATAAGCTTTAGATAAGGAGCTTCAGTAAAATAACTGGGGACAAAGCTGACAAGTCCTAGATTTTGAAATGCCTTATGTGGAAGTGAATGAAATGGCTCTTAATTTACTCATGTACTGGTATCTAGCTTAAACATGTTATTTATTTGCAGAGCTTTTAGTAACACAAACACTTAAAGCAGTGAAATAGCTATAGGCAAAGTTGCCCACTCAACTGATAAGTTAACTATCTGTTTGCTAATGAAGGTATGAAGAAAAATACGTAGAATTTCAAGACTTGGGTTTTCAAGGAATTGAATTAATGTTTAAATAGGTCATTTTCCATTCCTCCTGATCTTTTAGGATAGCCTCTTAAGAATGGGTTGGCTTTTGTGATATATAAATATACAAAAGGAAAAGCAAACTGCATCAGAGTATGGACTATCCAAGTAAAGACAAAACAAGTTAATCTGAAAACAATGAATGACAAATCGATAGTGCCCTTCCATTGTACTCTCTATGTTTGGATTTACTAAGAAAATGGCACTGAATACTTCTGTAAATGACTGCCTTTAAATAGGTACTTGAACCATAATGTTATCTTTTGTTATGTGTGCATCATGATTAATGACTCAAAATCATAAGAAGTATTTAAGAATAAAGAAGACTGGTGCTACTACATTTTGCTTTCATTTTGAGATGATTTTTTTCATTTCTTACTTTGGTCTATTTTTTGAATCTATTTATTACTTTTAGCTCCCTTTCAACAATAATGTTAATAGTACTTCTCAAGGAAGCGTAATGACATTTATTTATGGAAAAAAGTTAATAAACTAAAGATTAACAATACAAAAAAATCTATACTCAGATGAGATCTATTTCTTTTCTGAAATTCTGTTTTGTTACTTATAAGCAGTGTAACAAACAACTCGGAGAATGGGTTTTCAAGTGCAAAGTATATGGGATCATTGGTTTTGCTTCACACCTTTCAAATCTTCCCCCATCTTGGATGGATATAATAGCTCAAATAAAAGTTATCTTCTGGTTATGAGCTAAATTAGCCATTATGGCAGAGAATAAAAAAATGCCAATTAAATTCACAAGAAGGTTTGTCTTTTTACGTTTCCAGAGAAGTCTTGCAGGCTTTCGTATTTAAGTTACTTTTAGCACTGTCACCAGAACTTTTCCAGGCTTCTCTCAACTACAACATCTAATCTTTCAACATTAATTCATTAATAACTAGTATGCCTATGACATAATCTCCTTTCCAGTATTGTTGCTGTTACTGTCCTGCCCTTTGTATTGACTGTCCTGCCTTGGATTTGTTTCCTCAGCGTATTTCTTTGCCTTCGTCTGCATGTCTTCTTCCAAACTATTTATAACATAAATCAGCCAATACATCTGGAAACAGGTTAGGAACATGATCTTTTGTGCACCTGCATTTATATCTCTCCCTCCCAAAGTCTTGTCATTCATATTTGCCCTCTGTCACTGAGATCCAATCAAGTTCTGCATCTATTTGAGCTGCTCATAATTTGTAATTTACTGATCTCACTGATTAGTCTTTTGTATTTTTAGATTTATTTAGATAGATTAGTCTTTTGAATATTTTCACCATATTTTTAAAATTATATTTTAAATGCCTTAGTAAATTATAGCTAGGGATTTCCCACTCAATGCTTTTTAAAGGAATTTATAAAATGTGTTGCAGTGATTTATCTTTGACAAGTGTATCCAGATGATCCATAATCAAATAATAACCGTCCTTATGTTTTCTTAGCATAATATCTAATAAACCTTTCTATTCTTTATTGTATCCAAACTCAAATTTCTTATCTGGTTCTTTTATATGTAAAAAAAAAAAAGGAACATTCTAATTTTTTCTCAAAATATCTAAAATGAAATTTTATAGCTTCTCTTACTTGTATTTGGACCTAGGAACAAATTTTGCATCATGACTTTCTATAGCAATGCAAACTTCCAGTGATTCTTGAAAGGGCAAAGTGATTGGCTTAGGAGATCTGGATTAAAATGAGAAGGTAATTCTGACACCCTATTTTTCTTACAATATGCATTTTCTTTAGGTAATGAAAAACCTGCATGAGACATTACTATTAGAAATTACACCTACTTCCCGTTCACACCAGCCTGTGAAAGTAACATGGCCTTTTGTTACAGTTGTTCCTAGTCACTTAAAGCTTTGTGACTGTCAGCTTTCCCCAGTGTTCTTAAGGGTGGCCTAGTAATGGGAAGCATCTTTCGAATGATTGCATTTTTAGCTCTTTTCTGCGTGTTCATCTTTCTCATCCAAAATGCCTGACCTCATATGGCAAGATCTCCTAGCACCTACTGAACTACAAGAATAGAGTAGCGTTCCAATGGTGATTTTCCTCAGGGCACTACTGACTTTGTGCCATCAACTATAGATAACAATCTTGCACTTACAATGAACAATTTATGACAGGTAACACAGCAGTCATATTAATCAGCCAAGCCAATAGTCAAAGCAATCTTGACTCAGTCGCCCATTGAAAAATTGACTGCAAAGCTGATAATATTGTGTAACAATGACTGACCAGACTGGGCCTGTTTTTATTACCTTTATATGTGCTCTGCACATAATGTAAATGTGAAAACTGTTAAGATAAAATTCAAGAAAAATTAAGATAAAGGAAAAGGCAGCTAAAAAGGAACAGGAATCCAACTATGTATTGGGTCTCTCTTATTAAGGTACGCAAGTCCATGGGACCTGATAACATTCATCTGCAGGTCCTGAGGGAACTAGTGGATAAAGTTGCTAGTTCACTATTCATCATATTTGAGAAGTCATGGTGGACTGGTGAAATTCCCACCAACTGGAAAAGGGGAAACATAACCCCCATTTTTAAAAAGGGAAAAAAGGAAGACTCACCTCTCTGCCTGGCAAGATCATGGAGCAGATCCTCCTGGAAACTCTGCTAAGGCACAAAAAAAAGGAGATGACTGGTGACAGCCAACATGGATTCACCAAGGGCAAATCCTATTTGGTGGCCTTCTACAACATCGTTACGGCATTGGTGGGTAAGGGAAGAGCAATTGCCATCACCTACCTGGAATTCTGCAAGGTATTTGACACTGTCCCACAAGAACAAATTGGAGAGACACAGGTTTGGTGGATGGACCACTCAGTGGATAAGGAATTGGCTGGATGGCCGTGCTCAAAGAGTTGCGGTCAATGGCTCAATGTCCAAGAGACAAGCAGTGACAAGTTCTGCTCTTCAGGGGTTGGTACTGGAACCCATGCTGTTTAACATCTTTGTTGGTGATATGGATGTTGGATGGAGTGCACCCTCAGCAAATTTGCCAATGACACCAAGCTGTGTGAAGTGGTCGACACGCTGGAGGGAAGGGATGCCATCCAGAGGGACCTGGACAGGCTGGAGAGGTGGGCCCGTGCCAACCTCATGAAGTTCAACAAGGCCAAGTGCAAGGTCCTGCATGTGGGCTGGGGCAATCCTATGTACAAATGCAGGCTGGGCGGAGAATGGATGGAGAGCAGCCCTGAGGAGAAGGACCTGGGGGTGTTGGTTGAGGAGAAACGCAACATGAGCTGGCAACGTGTGCTCACAGCCCAGAAGGCCAACTGCATCCTGGGCTGCATCAAAAGCAGCATGGCCAGCAGGGCGAGGGAGGGGATTCTGCCCCTCTACTCTGCTCTTGGGAGACCCCACCTGGAATATTGCATCCAGTTCTGCAGCCCCCAACATAAGAAGGAAATGGACCTGTTGGAGCGGGTCCAGAGGAGGGCAATAAAGATTATCAGAGGGCTGGAGTACCTCTGCTATGAAGACAGGCTGAGAGAGTTGGGGTGGTTCAGCCTGGAGAAGAGAAGGCTCCAGGGAGACCTTATAGGAGCCTTCCAGTACCTAAAGGAGAGATGGGGAGGGCCTCCTTTTGAGGGAGTGTAGTGATAGGACAAGGGGTAACAGTTTTAAACTGAAAGAGGGGAGATCTAGATTACGTATTAGGAAGAAGTTCTTTACTGTGAGGGTGGTGAGCCCCTGGCCCAGGGAAGCTGTGGCTGACCAGTTCCTGGCGGTGTTCAAGGCCAGGCTGGACGGGGCTTTGAGCAACCTTAGGCTGGGGGGAGGGGTCCCTGCCCATGGCAGGGGGGTGGAACGAGATGATCTTCAAGGTCCCTTCCAACCCAAACTATTCTATGCTTCTATCATTCCTTATCTAGGTTCACTTGCCTTGAACATGGAGCTGGACTAGATTAACCTACAGAGGTTCCTTCCAAATGAAATTATTTTGTAATTCTACAGCAAAGTCATAACCTTCACTCTGAAGATGCTGGAAGTAACTGTCGCTATAAAATCAAAGAAAGCTTACAGACTACTAGAACACTGCTGACTGCATCATTCCATTCTCCCTTATTATTAAAATATACTAATACTAGTAATATTAACTCATCCCAACTGAAGAGAGAGAAAAGCACATAGAATTACCTAAACAATTCTTATTTTCTCATATTTCCTTATATTTTAAAATAACACACGCTTTCCTTCAGGACCTGTCAAACCATTTTTATCACAGCTCAAATGTTCTACACCAACAACTCTAATGTTCACCCTGGAAACAGGAACTCTGGCTCGTCTTTCTTTTTTCCCAGTCTGTGTAAAATAAAGTATAAAAAAAAAAAAAAACAAACCAAAGAAAAGTACAGGCAAAGTCTAATACACGCAAAAACACAGTTTGAATTCCAAACTGTCTTTCTGTTTAAAGTGTTTTTGTACTTATTTTGTAATAAAAAAAAAAACTTTTTTTTTTTTTCCCTTGAAAGACAGCTATTTACAAGAACTCTTCTGCTTTGTGAAGAAAGGCAAGCTATTTTGCTCGATGCATAGCAGGCTCATCAATGGGTGTATGCACAGATGCAGGTGTTAGTCTGCAATACATATCACACAGCTGGAAGTACTGAATATTAATCTCATTTTTATTGCATATATTTAATAATCTTCTAGTTAGTTAATTGATGGATCCTATCCTGCAAACTGTGAGGGCATGGAGCATCATCTGAAATGATGAGGGAATACACGTATACACGTCACAATTTGCCCAGTATTTGTTAAACTGAAGTCACATTATAACTGTATAGAAAAAAAATTCACTTAATTCAGAGAGCGCTATCATAATGCCAGTAACACTTCATAGAAGGTCACTCCTAACAGCAAGTTTTAAATCCAACTTAAAATATTCCTTCCTGAGGAATATGCCGCCTGGAAAAGAAAAGGAATGATGGAAACTGGAACTGAAAGAACCAACACACTAAACCACTGAGACACCTGTTACAAGAACAGGAAACTTCTGGTTTCACTTAGCATAAGCCAGCAGCTCTGCTTTTTCTCCAATATTTCTACCAAATTTAGAGTGTTTTAAAATTTTTCTTCCCAATCAAACATGACAACCCCTTTAAAAAAATCTGATTATTATCAGTACCACTGCCTGTTTACATTTCCTAATCAGTACTACTTCTCTCTTGACCATCACTGCTGCTATTGTATCATTAGCACAGCTGAAGTCATCCATTCAGTTTGGTCATCAGGTAACTAACACAGGATAAATCAGAAGAGTAATTCCTATCTGCTCTCTATTCTGTGTAATTCCCTGGATGAACGTCTGTACTCAGTTGTGAATATGATTCTTTTATTTCTTCCAAAATGGTCTCATATTTCCAAAATCATCGATTGTGTCTTTACAAAAAGTAACTGCACAGCACCTCAAAGATTCTCATTAAAAGTCTGTTTGACAATTTTAGGAAAAATGTCTCTTTCTCTCCTTAGCTGACCATTTTTGCAGTCAAATAGTATCATTGCAAAAGTCATTCCAGTTTGCTAGGGTATGAACATCAGAGAAAGTTTAATCCTTTAGTAGACAGATACTTCGCTCTTCTCAATGATTCCTATGTCCTTTTGTCCTTTATGAAATATCTGAGAATGTATATATAACCACTATTTTTCTCATGCCCAGTTTTTCCAGTACATTTATTTTTCACTGAGCTTGCACCAACGTCCATTTCTATTGCAATTTCAGCCACTATTACCTGTCTGTTTTCAAGCACCAAATATTCAAATCCACACATATTGATTTTCAACAGAGCTGTCCTATGCAGTCCTTGCCCTCCTGGACTCCTTTACGTACAATTATGTGCTTTCTCCTTTCCCTGGATAGTATGACAATGCTTAATTCATGTCCACTAATTCAGCTCCAGAACAATAAACTTGACTTAAATGACTTTCTTTAATATTGAATTTCTTAAGCCAAATTCTCCTGAGGAACAGCTCTTTCTGCTTTTGGAGTCTATTTCTGTTCTATCCTAGAAAAAGCATAAGCCTATACTTAAACCAGTGCTCTGATAAGTTCTGACATATTTTACCCATCACTGATCAAGCACTTCATCTAATTAGCTCTCTAATAAACTACTCAATTGCAAAGCTACAGGTATGCTGGATCTTTTTTTCTGAACTCCTCAATAGGAAACCTTTTAAAAATATACCACAGAAGTAACAAAATTCCTCTTTTTTTTCTCTTTTACTGTCTATAGGGATGGGGGCCTTCCAATGTGTATTGCTCCAGGTTTAATTGTCCCTCTCTCCTCTTACACAAACCCCTGTGTGTGTAGTAACTGTTCTCAAGTATCTAGCTGTATGTCTGAACAGCCTCTGTCTACAAAAAAGGGCAGATACAGAATAGAAGTTATAAATTGGATTAAAGTAGATAGATAGAATAAACGGCAGTATTCTTCGCCTGCTGTTGAAGTGGGGCAATGAAATGTTATGTGTGATCATTCAAAGTTGGCATTTTATGTGCTTTGAGTATAGCTCTACAAAGGACTTGATTCCTCAGCTTCTTCAGAAATCACTTCTTTTTGTTGTGACTTTATACCAAACCTTTAGACTAGCGACAATAAAGACTAGAGATAAAATGTCTAAATTCCACACTTCAATGGAAGCCCATTAGAGTGCAGCGCACTAGTAGACTTTACCATTTCATGCAAATCATGTCTTGAAAAATGCATCTGGCTTGCATGATCATCAACCTACCCCCATGAGTTCTGACAGGCTGTTAGCTGACCTGCAAGGAGCCAGCTAAGCCGTCCTCTGCATATCTGACTTGTTGCGTCTGCCGAACTACAGTATTTATCTGGCTGTGCGGACCTGTCTGTGTATACTGCTTGACACACACAGGCAATAGGTCTTCTGCAGAACAGCTACAGTCAAACAACTTGTCTAATAAGAAAAAACATGTTAGCATCACCAGTTGCTATGAAAATTGAAAAGTACTCAGAATTTCTGAGGAGCAGGCTGTTATTTAAGATTCTAAACATGAATTTCAGAGTCTGACTTCTGACTCGTTTTCAAATACCTTATTTTATAGAACACTAATGGAAAAAAAAGGCCAAAACATCATAATGTAGGAGAATTATTTAGGTGATTAATACCATGGAACGGTGCAAAAAGCCGGTCAAAGGCAGCTATAAAGCACACGACATGCTTAACAAGAAGCCACAGGCAAGCTTTGAGCGCAAATCCCCTAATCCTATTGATCCTGCTTCTGAAAAAAAGTGAAGCTCTTCTGTGACTCAGAAGGGTGACAATATACAGTAAGTGCAGACGGCAGGCAATGTATGCTTCCGGAAACTTAATCACGTAACCTTCATTACTTGAAAAATCATTTCTGTCAATACTCAAGCCACATCCTAACTGACTGCTGCTGTTTAAGATGCTGTCAATCTTCCCATATGATTTTGTGAACCAAATAAATTCCAAGTCATTTAAAGGTGTTATTATCTCTGCTGATAACATTACCACATTCAGGAGTTGCGGAAATAGGAAAATAAAACTTATTTCAATCCTTTTGTTCTGGCAGTTTCTCAGTCTCCTAACATAAAACCAAAAGGTTTCAGCCTACAGTTGGAGACTGAGTAAGTATTTAAACATATTCTCACAGACATAAATCTGCTTATAGCATTCAACCAGGAATATATTTCTATTATAAATCAAAGAAAAGGTTATTTTTTTTTCTTTATAGATGCAATTATCTTTGAAAGCAGGCATTTCATTCATACAGATTATCTGACATGCTAGAACAACCTATTTGGTTAATTTTTCTGCAGATTTTACCAGTTGGGTTTATACACATTTCCCAGAAGAATGTAAATTCTCCTCCCTAAAGCAATTGTTATTACTCATGTCAGAGATTACTATTGCTTTACATGGTTTGATATATCACTCAAACCACAAAGTCATAAAAAAATTTATTGCTGAATCTGATTTGATTAAAAGTGTTTTCAAGAACTTCTCCCTTTGTGAGAAGTTTTATCAAGAGCCTTTTTTCCACCTGTACAGTACTGGTTTTATTTTTAAAACTTGAAAATACAAAATGCTTATCAAAACGGAGGCTGAAATTACTGTGTTAATGGCAATTTCAATTTTTATTCTGGCTCAACTGGCAAGCTATCAGCAGTAACCTAGATTCCTAAGTGGCTGTTTCAGAAAAGAAGAAATTTTCAGTTTACCGAGGAAATTTAGGGAAGAGATTGTAAATACATTCTGGCCCTTGAATAAGAAGCAACAATTATCTTGTGTTGTCAGAACAGCAAGGAAGCAACGAAATGTGATTTTGATAATCATAAAATATCCTTAGCTCCCTAATGCTCAGAGAAAATAATCTGCCTGATTGTTTCCCATTCTTAATTCTTTGTTTCAAAGTCAAGATGGGTGTAAAAAATAAAAGGAAAATAAATCTCTGCCCTTTTATGTCTCTTTTACTACAGTGAACACATCCACAACATAAAGTTAAAAAAAAAGTAGTAATGATGAGGTACTTTTTCTGCCTGGTGTACTGTGAGTAACTAGTTGAATATCCAGCAAAGAAATTGTGCAATTAATTATTCCCACTTACTGTTTTGGAAAGAAGAGAGAATCATAAAAAATAAGGAGAGGAAAAATTTGAGATGATGATTCATCTGTTTCTTGACTCAATGCACAATCAACGAGTGGCAAGCAACAATATCAAATATGCATAAAACAACACGACTAAAATTATTGCTTGTCTTGTTGCTGCATGTTCTTTTTTACCTTGCATTAATTTTAACTATAATTTAAATAAATATAAAATGCAGAAAAAGTATCTGCTTGATACAGTGGAAAGATACAAGTTCAGTTGCAGGAATGGCAAAGGAACTGCAGTCTGCAAAAGAAACGTGTTGTAAGTATGGGTTTTGTACACTGAGAGAAATGGATCCAGAATCAAATCTCTCAGGTGAAAGGTGCTGTCGTCAGAGACTGGTGGGAAACCAGGCGACAGAAACATCATCATGTTTCCAGAAGATGGAAGATTATCACAGAAAACACCAAGTGGCCATCTTCTATGGCACCTCCCTATTCTCTGGAGCAAGCATTGCATCATCCTTCACGGGAAGATCGGACTTGCAGTAGTCAGATATAGAGACACAAAATTCAATTAGTAATTTCAGCCTGTTCTGAAGAGGCACCAGCACCTTGCTCCAGTGAATGTCACGTAGTCCCAGTGTTCACCTCCACTGATGGTAATAAAGAAGTATTAATGCTTGAAAGACAGAAATCCAAAATGCAAAGGGAAGGGATCAGGAACGTGTGACAGCACAAGAAAGCTGAACATCTTGGAGATACCTTTCCCATCCTCTTCATTTTGCATGTGAATAGAATATGTAGACTTTTTTTTCCTACATTTACTTATTTCTGTATTTCTCATATAATCATATTTGTGATTAGTTAAGCATGTAAAACTACCCTTGAGCAACTGAGGACCTTCATTCACCACCACCACACTGCCTCCTCCAGAGCTGAACATAACGACTGTTTACATGACAGAAAACATCACGTAACATAAATGCTAGAGAAATTCTGGGAAGTACGCAACTACTACAGCTGGTGGACTATTTGTTAGGAATAATCATGTAGGCAAATTTAACCTATTTTCAAGCCTTATATTTTTCACTGGTTTGCATAATTGATCATTTTTTTAGCAAAGCTGCAAATTACACCAGAAGATACACTGCAAATAGAAATTAAGTCTTACAAAACAAAGTTTAAAGTTTGACATTTAATGGGCATTCTAATAAAGTTTGAGTGAAAGGATGCTTCTAGAGATTTATTCAAAAAGGTCATAAAAACCAGTCATAAATTTGCTTTGAAATTTAAATGAAAACTCACAGCTTTATTTTTGCATTTTACATTCTCTGGTTGTTAATGCTAATAATCACTTGGCATGAACTTCGGCTATGACACTAAGGCTAACAGTCAGACTCTTAGAAGAAGAGTTCATTGAAAACTGCACTGCCTACAAGTGGCTATTAGTTTAATGTCCTCTTGGAGAGGCAGCACCTTCATTGCCCTCTAATGCCAGTGTAAGACACTCTCTTCAGAGTTAAAAATGGCACTTACTGAATTAGCATTACTATTTCCTACAGTCTGTTTTATGACTATTCCCTGCACAGATTTCACTCCTGTTTGGCAGTGATGGATCGAGTGTCTTAGAAATGTTCTGTGCCTCATTCTATACCCCACAGAAACTCAGTGTGTAGGGGAGCTCCACATGAAGAAACAGGTTGGAGCTGAGATGGGCCAGAAAATGACTGGGTGAGAAAGACCAAAGGAATCATCTTCATCATCTCATTTTAGCCCTGTACTGTTTTGTGGAGGGTTTTTTTTCCTTTTGTTTTCTGTTTTTCTTTTGTTAACGGACTGTCCCAGGGGAGTTAGACGTTTCTGTAACCATTTCAGGGTGGTAAAGCTGCTCATTGGAGCTGAGGCTGGAGTCTAACTATACAGTAATCACTTCAGTATCAGCACTGAAATGTTTTTGAAAACTCTATTTGCAAGCCCTTTATACTAAAACTAAACCAACCATACTAAGCTAAAGGAAGCAAAATGGGAAAACAGTAGTTCACCAGAAAATGCATGAATTTCAGGTTTCTTTTATTTGCCCCCTTATTTCATTTTCAAAAGATCACTCCCTTACTTAGTCTTTCTAAACTAAGCTTCATCCTGAGTGGAATTTCCAGAGGAGTTATAAACCCCTGAAAAATGGGGTTTGTAACAGAAATGTTGACAGCTGGCTCTTAAAAGTAGCAGAGTTACCCGCCTCTGCTATAAAATAGTAGTCTCCAACTACTCTAATTCTGATGAAAAGTTACTGTAATGTGACTCCCTATCTATACTAGGCCACATCATTTTTCTTCTTTATGGGCCTCATTACGGTAAGGAAAATGCATGCCCCCCTAGAGAAAGCTGGTAAAAGAGGATCTAAGTACTTATAAGCTATGTTTCTTTTACATCAGTGCCTGAATATAAGGCTAGAAGATCTAATGTGCTTACCGTAATGAGAAACATTAGCAACACTCCTCAGAAAATGCAGACTTAGAGGTGGTACAGAATTCTAACATAAGTTAATCTATAGTGCCTTTTATCTTGAAGGATTCCTAGGTGGTTTAATGAATAATATCCCTGGGCAACATTCCCTCATCCCCAAAAAAACAGCCGCCTGTGGGATGGACAAAGCATCCTTTCTCCATCTTCAATACTATAACTCCCTTCATGCTCACAGAGGAGGAGGGAAACAGAAAAAAGGTTCTCAGTTGGACACTGAGCTGTACATAGAATATATTCCTAAAATTAACTACGAAGTGGGAGGCACAACAGTTTTGCATCAAATGGTCTCCAGATACTTCCTATAGGTACATCAAATAATTCTCTATAGTGAGCCAACTGCATATTTGTTTTTATTAGAAAACAGAATTCCTAGTGTTTATTCTATTATTCTTGTTATGGAACAGCACTACAATCGCACAGTGCCTCTGTTCTAACTGTGCAGTTGCACTTGCTATTTTTTGTGCTGCCGGGGGGGAAAACAGAGAAAGGATGCAGATATTATTTTGTGAAATTTAAAATGAAAAAATACATTTTACATGAACATTTCCAAAATGTTTACGTACTCTTTCTTCACACTTGTATTTTCCCAGTATTAGATTAGAGATTTTTGATGTAATGTTTGTGTTCACGAATACTGTGTGTTTATATGTGTGTTAGAGGGAGGGAGAATTTGTGCACATAAGCTGTCATTTCAAGGTCAGATTGTGAAATGCAATTGCTATTAATGACAGTAAACAACAGAGGTGGATAAACATGGGTAGCTTTTAGCAGATGAGCAGCTTAGACCATTGCTTAATATTTTTTAGAACAGACAAAAGTTTTTGATATGCAGTAGAAAACAGTAGCAAAGACAGAGCAAAGTCAAAGCTATAATTGGAATGTCCTGTGATTAAAAAAGAATCAATCAGATGGATATAGGAGATTATGACCATCTGTATATTTTTGCCTCACACGTCACTCCTACCCTTGCTTAAGGCCCCAAAAAATTTCATCCCCAACATTTTTGCCTAGGAATATATCCCATTTCAGCCTTGTGGGGTAACTTTCATTCAACAAAACATGCAGCTCCAAAAAAAGTTAATCAATATTAATAGCTAGTCAAAGAAGGAGATGGAAGGTGCCTTTTATTTTATAGTACATCACCTTGCAAAATCTCCTTTTGCATGAAGTGAAACTTTCTTAAACGTGAATTATCTGATAGCGTATCTGTAACTCACCGGTCTGGCCTGGTCAAACATGCATGATAGCACTTGGTCAATACTCAGACATTCGTATCTACCACAGAACATGGTAGCTACCTGTACAATTCAAACAGTGAGACGTAAGTATAATGTTAATTGTATTTGTACGCAAGACACATTAGTTACTCATTCTGGACGAGAACCAAATTTTTGCCCATAATAAAGCAAACACAACTGTTAATTTTATTTTGTCTCACTCTGAAAATGGAGCTAAAAGAGACCTAGCTCTGTCTTTCCATCCACTTGATGGCGCTGTTTCCAAAATACATACTACATAGTAAAAGAGAAAGTGAATAGATGAAATCCATAACTTTACTCCTATAAAATATGGTGAATAAAGAACCAACTTTCTTAGTTTGCTTTAGATACAAAAGCTACAACATTCTATCGTTCCAGTGTTTCCTGCATTTTTAATTAAATGCAGCAATTTTTGTACCCTCTCCCAGTGTATGACCAAATCTTTTAATCTTTTCTTAACTTCCATAGCCATGTGACACTGTCAGTAAGGTCACTTGCATAATTAAGATGACTCATCAAACAAAGTTTGGTAGATCAGCATTTTGAAGGGAAGATTTGAATTTTTGTCCAAAAAGGAGCCTGCAGATGTAGACCCTGATCTTCAACGACTGAAATACTTGAGAATTGTCATATGTACCCTTTCCTCATGCAAAGGATCAAACCCTGCATATTTGGGTTGCGTCTACATTTGGAGGAGTATCAGTGGCCAGCTAAAAGTATTAAGGATATAAGAGTACATAATGTCAGCAGGGCACATCAATGGTGCAGTCAAATAGATTATCTAAGTAGGATGTATTATGCAGCAGAATCAGGAGGCTTATATTGGAAACCATGCTGTAATAAAACACATCTAATGAGCTAGAATTAATACAATGTAATGTACGCATGCACAGCGTAATGGGATCTTGCAGAGATCAAAAAAATATGAACTATTTGTTGTGATTCCTAGCGACAGAATTACTTCCCATGGATTTTTCTATAGCATGAGTGAAAAACACAGGTACTTAAATTACTGAAAACTTGATATGAAAGTCCACATAAAATATTGTTGCTTTTAAATAAAATAATGCAAAAATATTTTTAGACCTCGGGTACTTTACATTTATTAATAAATATTTTATGTAGTTCCACCACAGATGCTATTTAAACATGTGATAAGCCTGAATAATTAGCCTGCAGCAGATATCACGAATAAAACAGATTACTTGGAAAAAAAAGCAAAAACGCCAGGCTTACCTAAGACACAAAATGAGCATCTGAGACGAGGCACTGAAATGACATTAACCTTGATTAAGGTTACTGCCTAAAACTGATTGTCAACACAAGATCTTTCAATGCATTACTCTTATTCCTGTTCTTGCATTTCATCTTAATCTGAATGAAATTTTAATGCACTTTTAAAAAACACGTTAATAATTACACGGGAAAAGAAAGTGTCAGAATCAAATATAAATACTTCACATGGCAATTTTCTCTTCACATTACTCTCCCCTCTGCTGTGGCTTTATTCCATTAAAGCAGGCCTTGTCCATAACTGTCAGGCTACGTACAACAATTTCAGGAAGAGTTTTTTGGGTCACTCAGCTTTGACCATCTTGGATCTTGTTGTTTTGTGTGAGAGCTGGGTATCTGACAGGCTGACATGATTACTGCTGTGTTTTCTTCTGCCTTTTTTAAGCTTATCTGCAAGATATGTTGTCTCTGAGACCCTGCCCTGCTAACATCAGCCTGACAAAATCCATCCTGTTAGTGACTGATTACCCTCCCTGCCAGGCTGAAATGATCAATGAGCGGATGGACTTGTCAGACAGTTCTTTAGAGATCTCTGTGGCAGGGTCTGTAGCAAGTGTAACTGCGGAAACAAAACCAGTCTAGGGACCTGCTCCTTCTCTTCTAACGTGCATGTGTGGTCTTTTACTACTCCACAGCCAGTGGCTCTTCAACCTGTCTGGAGAAGTGGCTTTAGATCTTTGTGCTTCAGAATACAAAATTTATGCAGTAACCTTGTAGATGCACAAAAAACTTAAACTTGAACGCATTACGGATCTGCCTAGTGACCAGAAAGTACAAGCCCATACATTCATTACTTTGTGCAACTGCATTAGTATTTTAGTTTTAATCATGACTGCAGTTTTGAAGCCCATTTCCCAGGAGTCTTCAATTCCCACAGACCATGGGAGCAGTCATGGAGAGGACAAACTTGATTCTTTTCGGCTGTACTCCTGGACTGCATTAGATGCTACCACTGATGAATATTTAGTCCGTGGGACCAAATGAAAACTAGTCTAAAATAAGCCTGCTTGAAATTCCCATAAAGTGGATCAAGCTCTTAGCGCCAATTATTTGGCTTCCCAGACATGGTTGTGTTGCATCACACTACTTGCTCATGTAGCTATACATAATGTGTGGCTACTGCTGTGCATTAAAAAGGGAAAGAAAAACTGAAAGCAGGAGTAAAAGGATAGAAAAAGTAAAAATGGTTGTAATAAAAGATGTACAATTATGTTACGTCAAAGTAATTTTCAAGCAGTGAACACTGAGGGGAAAAACCCAAGAAATGTATTACTAAAGATTATTTTATGTAACAGCCAAGGGCTTTAACACTTTTGTTGATGTCGATGGATAATATCTTACATGAGTAGGATCATTTATGATATTTAAACTATACTAACTTTCATAAATATACAAAGCATTCATTATTGAGTGTCTGAGCAACCACGCAGTTGCTACACACACACACGCAACTAAGTTTCCTGGCAGATAACAAATAGGCAAAGTTATTTTGCAAACTTAGAACCGTAACTATTTTGTTGTTGTTGTTTAGTTGAATTTTGGTAGTACCTGGAGGCCATAAACTTGGCCATGAAGAATAAGTAAAGGACAAGACTATTTAAGAAACACCACATAATCCCCATTCCACAGGGTACTTGAGGCACAAAGAAATTTATTTGCATGCCTGAGTGTGCACAGCCAGTCGAAAATTGTGAACAATTGCAGAGAGTTCCAGGTCAACTCATTGCAAATCACAAATCTCAATTCACACTGGGGCTCTGGTACTGATGTGACATAGACATGTCCTAAATGTAAAAACAGAATACATATACCAGTCTGTATCTCAAACAGTGCATTATCCTTCTCAGACGTGAGGTGCAGTTGTGGTTTAACTGTGACCAAATTTTAATGTTAAAAGTTTGTTGAATATTATGCCATTGAATCCTGAGTACAAAATCGTTGGTAAACAGATGGTGAAAATGTTACCTTTTTATAAGACAACCATGGAAAAATACTAGCTTTACTATTCAACTAATATTACATTACAGGGTTGATATAATCCAGTTTGGTATTTACATTGTAAACGTCACAGACCACTTCAAAAGACTACCACGTATACCTCTTGCACTGCACGTCAGTTTTGCACTAGCAGATATATAGTAATGCAGGAGTTCAAATCGGAGATGCTGATGCCAAACAACTGGTATGGATTCCTCAGTGGAAAGAACTGTGCGGAAGTCAAGTAAGAACAAAAGAATGGTGCTCCAGTAAAGAAGAATTACTCTATTTCTTTATCCAGGGTTGTCACCAAGATATGCTTAAAATACTTCACTGTAAATGTTTGCAGAATTATAATACTACAAAAGTTACAGGCTTGCCTGATGTTGATAAAAAGGAAGACATGTAAGAACAGGACTAAGGACGTGTTAATTGTAGTACTAGTGAAGAAATCAAACAGTGAAAAAATTGGATTTGACTCTGTGATGAATAGTGAAGTCTTAAACATTGCCAGAATTGCAGAAATAGTACAGTAAATTGGGCATATTATTACAAAACATAAGTCTTTCTCTGTAAGGATAACTGACGGTGTGTGATTTTCTTTTATGAACAAAGTGTAAAAGCTATAAGAAAAAACCCAAGCATTTTGAAAACAGAAAGAAAAAAAAGGATATAACCTTGTATCTGCAAGTAGTCCTTCTGGAACCATCTTTAAACATTTATAATACATGGATATGAAAATATCCTGGTTTTTGCTTGTGCTATTCGCTGGAAAAGACTCATACCTTTGCTAATGACTTTCACAAAAACTTAGGCATCATTTCAATGCTTCTTTAGCCCTGAAAATAGGACATAAGTAGAATAGTCACTGTGCTGATCCTCCACACAGAAACTCATTTAACACATATTTTTCATCTTAATCTTAAATGAAAGGAAGAGAATTAGTATTTAACTTGAAGAAACAAAGTCTGAACAAATACTGTAATCAACAAATTTGGTCTTGTTTTTCTCCCAGAAGTCCTTGAATAGATCACAGATTTACTCTTTAAAGCATCTTGATGACATATCTCATCATAAGCATTTGGTTTGTGGCTTGCTAGTCTTGTTTTGGTTTCAGAATTTTGAGATTTGTTGGTTAGATGTGACTATCCATTATCTCTGGCCTATAGGAGAGCACAGTGGCTAAGCCAGTGAAAATTAAGCTGTATGCAGTAATATGAAGCAGTAGATCCCAAATTAAAAAGAAAATTAAGACCTCTTGATTTGTATTGTTTATTGCTATTTTAGATTAGGTTTTTTATATGTTGCTTGGGTTTTTTTAATGCCTAGCCTTTCAGTTTATACTGCTGACTTTCCTAGAACTGGTTGATGTTTGTTAGCGTGGCAGATACACAAGTATCTCTGGCTATGAGGGCAGGGCAAGCAACCCTCCAGTATGGTCAGTACAAGGATGGTCTGAGCCTCTCTGACTACCCACAGCATCTCTGCGACATCCTGAGAATAATTCAGCTGAAATGCCAAGGGTAGAAACTCGGGATCTAATAGAAAAGTTTGAATAAGGCTTTAATGAAACAACCCTCCAGTGCCATGTATTTTGTGTCACCATAAAGAAAGAGGGATCTCATCAGAAAGAGAAGACAGGAAGAGGGCAGATCTTTCAAGTAGGTATAGGGTCCTCCCTACACCTGAGTTTGAGTGGCAGCTTACAGTAAGCTATAAAACCTTACCCAAGACCTGTAAAACAGAAGTCTTGAAAAGGAAGAAGAAATGTCCTCCCTTGGTTCTTTGCTTCTGGGATACTTCTGGGCCCCTTATCATCATGTGATGAGCAGGAACAGAACATCAATTCATCTATTTCTAGATTATCCAAACTCTGATACTTGAAAGTGAGGGTCCCTGTTCTACAGACCGATTTGTCCTCCAGGAGCACTCCGTTTCCTAGGCATCTTAAAAGTTATCGTTGAAGATGGAGATTGATCCAGACAAGCTGTGAATGTTGATAGGAGAACATCTATGAGCCTCTGCTCCTTAAACTACTGAGTACAGTGCAGGCTACTGGCAAAGAAGGACCTTCCAAAACACAGTGGTAATCAACACACCCAGTACTGTGACAATATGGATAGCTCACCCACGGAAACTGGAGATGCCTAGAGCACAACAGAATGATATCCTATGGGATTATAACATCCTTTTTGAGGAGCACTGGGTAAAACTGTATGTTCTGTCAATGGCTCTGGCACAACTGGAATGAATTACATTCAGAATACATGTCACTACAGATGAATGAAGCAGATGACCTATAAACTCACAAACTACCTAAATAACAATAGCTGCTATGGGCATGTCAATGCCAGATTGCTTTGGCCACAGATTTATGGGAGTCTGGCAAGCCTGTTGACTGCTGGATTAGGATGGGAGCCTGGAAACAAGAATCCAATACCTGCCGGTCCTGTGAGTGGAGACTGAGATGAAACAACAAGATGGTACAGATCAATGTCTGGTTATTTTATTTCATGTGGTTTGAAATGAAATAGCGGTTCCATAGTTAAATACACTCGTTCTGTCAAGACTACTCCAGGTTCACTTTTTTCTTCACGACTGTAAAAAGATCTGATTTCCACTATGAAGTCTGGAAACTTATATTGACTACCAGGGTAGAATTAGACCTGATAGAAGCTTGGTGATCTTAAAGAATACAAGATATATCCATCTTTCATTGTAAGAAGATTTTAGCTTTCCACTGCACTTAGTAATTTTTGCACTGCTATTGTACTGCATGCCATCTATTTTTAATAAATAATGCTAACGAAAGACCTTTATTGCAAATGCATGTGTACATGTTTATTTCTTGATTCACTGTTGCATTTATTTTTAGCTTCCTGATGAATCTAGCTTTTTTATGAAATGTATAAAGGATAGAAAAATCCACAGTACCCTGTACAGAGGTAAAGCAAAGAATAAATACATTCATTGCTTTCCTCAAAAGAAATGTATTGTGTAGCTCCTGAGGAATACAATATTGAGATGAAAATGAAGCTGCAATGGAAATGGAATGAGAAATAGGTATTTGCTTCTGGGTGAACACAACAAACCTATCAGCGACATAGTTAAAAAGCAGCAGCCCGATCACACCAATTGCTGATGACTAAATAAACTACAGGTAAAAGGACAGGGGAATAAGACAGAACGAAAGAAGGGAAATGAAGCTGCCAAATGAAAGAGAAGTGTTTCTGCAAAGGTCAGTAAGGGATAAGATTAGTTTGGAGTAAGCCAATACTACAGTGTAATTTGCAATATTTTCAAACACTTCAGAATAAGCATTCCTTGCTATTTTTAATACAGGCTTTGAGCCATGACTATCTAAATAGACAGAGCAGGCATTAAAAGTTCATAGGGCTTGATATTGCCTGTAAAGAGGGAGCCCCTACAGAATTTTACTTTATTACTAACCTTTATTAGCCTTGTAGCCAATGCTGATTAAAGTGTTGTGGCATATCTGTCAGCATGCATGAATGCATGGAGATTATTAGCAACTGCATTTAAAAGTCTAAGAGCCAAGAGGTAAAGTCACAAGCCTGGAATACTAATGCCGTTTTTATTCAGTGTAAACAGTCAAAGGGATGGATAATAGCTTACTTGTCTCCTTTTATTGGCATGTTTATCTATCCTTTTGCTCTTCTCCCTCAGCATGTAACTAAAACAACAGAAAATAATACAAAATATGAGCTATCTACAAGTATGGGTCAAATTGATTTCAATGCTGAATATCCAAATTTGGCTGAACAAAAATAACCACTTCTAGCCCCTATAGGCTAACGACTTCATTGCAATATCTCCACTTAAGCTGCTCACAGGCAAATTTGGACTAAATATTAATGGAAAATGTGTATTCAGCAAAGGTAGCCTCTTAGTATTATGCACATTCCAGATCTTTACTAAAGTATTTTGTTGATTGTGTGATGAATCTTTTGTAGACATAACTTCTAACCCAGTTAACTCAATTTTCTTCACTGAGAATATTCAGAATTCACAGTTCAAACTGAGGTGCATGAGTAGTTATTTGAGCCACGCTGCATTCTTTTGTCTTGGGACTTAATAAATTACTTAATAATTTAAGAAATTTAACCCCATATTCATTTCTGTGATGCCCAAAGCAAATTTTTTCCATTACTGTGTTTTAGGTACAGCAACAGCCTGTTTTAGACAATGTTCAAATTAACTTAATTTTTTTAGTATGAATCCAAACAGAAAGTGAATAGTGAAGTTAACAATCTGGTTTCAAGTGAAACACCACTTGGAAATGGCTAAAGGTTTATGAATAATATCTTTCAATATTTATGATGCTTCATTCAGTGCTACAGTTCAGAAAATCCTGAGACAAATTCAGCAAAATTAGAGAGCGCTCTACTGATGATATAGAAAAACTATCTGAATACAGTTCTAGTAGTAGAATCTCTTTGTTGATGTATGTCGCAGTGAAAAGTCTTGGAAAGATTTATCTTTCCAAACTCTTCTGTCTGGCACAGAACTAAAACCAGAGGTTCAGAAACCCCTGCTGAACATTACTTTTAATGAACAAAGAGATCACTTTTACCCAAGACAAGCCAGTTACTCAAATGTGAATCACAACGGTAACTAGAGATCACCAATGATGCTTTTGCATTTTTTTGCTAGAAAACATTTTGATGAGGCTGAGAATGACAGTCGTAGAAGGATCAGGTAGAAGAAGACAGGTAGAAGGATCCCAAAGTTTTAAATAATCTCTCATATCCTCTTTCAAAATAACATAGAGAAAAAGTACTCTTTGCTGGGTAAAAAACTGTCTGGATGGCTGTGCCCAGAAAGTGGTAGTGAACGGAGTTAAACCCAGTTGGCATCCGGTCACACACACAAGTGGTGTTCCCCAGGGCTCGGTGCTGGGGCCAGTTCTCTTTAACATCTTTATCAATGACCTGGACGAGGGGATCAAGTGTACCCTCAGTAAGTTCACTAAGCTAGGTGGGCATGTTGATCTGCTTGAGGGTAGGATGGCTCTCCAGAGGGATCTGGACAGGCTGGACTGATGGGCCGAGGCCAACGGTATGAGGTTCAACAAGGCC
>VZSZ01009842.1:41151-104986 GCA_013398815.1 Ibidorhyncha struthersii | reverse complement strand
CCATCCCTGGAGGTGTTTAAAAAAAGGGCAGACGTGGTACTTGGGGGTATGGTTTAGAAGTGGTTTTGTCAGGTTAGGGTAATGGTTGGACTCGATGATCTTAAAGGTCCCTTCCAACCTTAACGATTCTATGATTCTATGATTCTATGATAACTGTAACACTGTTCATGGACTGTAAAAATATATATATATATATCATGTAATCTTAACTAATTAAATCAATTAATCAAGACAATATGCTGAGTTAGCAAAGGTATAGATTAAAATTTTAATAATCACAATAGAAAATGTCTTTGAAGGTAATTAAAAAAGCCCTGTTGTCTACCAAAGTGTTTGTGTAAACAACTCATTATTCTATTGCTGAAAATTTTGTGTAATTTAAAGCTGTCTGACAATCTTGTCCAGTTTAAAATCTGTATGAATGAATGTATTTGCCTCTAAGTATTTTTTAATAAGTCCTGGTAATTCAACAGGCTTTGCTTCTTTATCACTTAATGCTTTTAATATGTCTGTCTATAATACTTGCAATTCCTATGCAAAGTTGTATTTCACCGTGTTTCTGTAGTTAAAGATTTTATGTTATCTGTTTTCTAAGAGCGCCTGAAGACTCTAGCTAAAATGATACTATACTGTAAGCATATGAGGTCTGATGAATGCCTGTTACCATCTCAGTGATCTCTGGGATCCAGCCATTAAACATGGTGGTAGACCTGAACAGGCTACCCAAACAATACTTGCAGCAGTATCTAGAGATATTGAATCTCACTTCCTAAACCTTAAACATCCTAATATGTCAGTGGAATTAATATAATGAATCACTATTATTTCTCTGCTGAAGCAAAAAGTAGTTGAATTAAATTTCCCCAGTGTTTTCCAATCCTCTGTAGCATCCATATTATGCTCTCTAATATGGATCACTGTAATTTTTCTGCTCTCTCTAAAAAGAGTCATCTGTATTACGGTTTTTCATCTGCTCCTTCCCTTTATGCTGTACTATTTAGAGACCCCCTTCTCAGCTCTTCATGAAACTTACAGTAAAGCACAGATTTACATTTACTGTGATTCGCATTTTCAATGCAGGAATCCCTGAATATGTAAGTAAATTCTATCCCACTCTCTTAACTAATAATCTTATTCTTATAGTAATATCATCTTATCACAAAGCATGAAGACTTTATTTCATGCTTTTGCTTATTTGTCTGCTGTGGTCTGCAGTTCTATTCATCACCTATTGCTTTTATTCTTCTATTTTACTTCTTTTGGACCAACTTCCTAATGGCCTTGCCACCTGGTCCGACCTGATAAACTGATGGTATATACTGTAAATGTTGGTCTAAGATTAACCTTTCCTAAGACAGAGATACCTTTTTTGTTCAGTTGGTCAGTGTTGCTTTCATAAATATTCTGGATTTAAACTGTTGCAGAACTGTTTGTCAAAAATTAAGCAAGTGAATCTATATGAAGATGAATACCAAAAGAGAACTGCAAGTAAGCTTTAATTAATACACGTTGATTCATCAGTCTGGCAACTATTTCAGTTTGAGTATAGTAACTAGGGATTTAGAGGAAGCATTGATGTAGCATATCCTGCAAAACTCAAAGTTGCAAAGTATTTTCTATATTGCAAAAACTTGTATTAGTCTATTAGCTTTGTCAGAAAAAACATCTGAAATTCTGAACCCATTTCAGTGCACAGAACAACGGAGAAGATCATGTCTATTTTCCTCCCCATACCAGCTAACGGAAGTTTTATCTACCTGCTTCAGGTTCACCTAGCCATTGCTGTTTAACCAAGATTTTCTGGTAAAGTTTGCTTAGCCTGCAAAAAAAAATCTTTGGCTTACTGAGAAACAGAATTTTGGCTTACTTAAAAAGAGAAAAACTAACATTTTGATAAGCACAAGCCACCATCAGGGAGTACTCTTACAGAGGACATAGAAACTTTTCCAGTAGTGACTTACTCTCCAAATCCTGTACCAAAACCCTCACCTACATTTAAGTAAAACAACCCATGAAGTTACCTTTAATAACATTTGGAGAAGGAGGTCTGTTTCCAGTTGAGTCTGTCTTTGGTTGAGTGGTAAACAAGTATTTTCTTCTTCCACAGTTCTTAAACGAAAGCTGAATCTATACTCAATGCTGTTCTAACTGGGTCGCTTTAAAGCACTTATCTCACTTCTAAATGCATTTTCTATGAATTAATCACATTTGCTACATTGCCAGCAGGCAAGTGTTAATGGTCATAAGCATTGTCCTTCCACCACAAAGCTTTTCTGAGCATTAGTTATAGCAAAAGAATGCAACACCTGAATTTGGTCTCTTCTGTGAATTTAGACATTTAGAAACAGAATACAGCAATGGTTTTAGTGTGCTTCAGTTCTCAGCTTTTGTCTTGAGTGACTAACAAAGCAAAAGAACAGACTGTTACAATTCTTTCTCTGTCTACTAAGCTTCTGAAAGGCAGGTCCTTTCCTTTGCTCAGTTAAGCAATTTGGTGGCTTCCTAGGTTGCAACAAACTCCATGTGTGTCCTTACCAGCTCTTAGAAGTCTTCCTCTGTGTCTGAGGCCTGGGTTCTGTATCAAACTCCTGCTCTTTTCAGCCACCACTGCTGCCCACCTTCTCACGTTCCTCTGCCTTCACTCTTCTTCCAGCTTCTTCCACTGAACGTGCTGTTCTCACCAGGGAAGATCCCTCCAGTGAGATCCATGTGACCTCAGATACAGCAGCAAGGACAAGGTAACCATGCAGCTTCCTTCTCCAGGACCAGACTATTGCTTATTTCATAGAATATGAAGTACCCAGATAGTGACCTGTAAAACAACAAAAAAAAATACTATCATCTGTCAGTGCTCTGAATAGGGTTCAGTAAAAGACTTAATTGTTCATGAACCTGATGAAACTATTGTTCTGATTAAGCACACTCTAAGCTGTGTTCTGTCCCTCGTCGCTACAGTACAACTGCACCGAAAGACAATAGCAGTTAGACCCACGCAGAAAATAACTGGTGTTATTGGGTGTTATCTGGGTGTCTTTCTCCTGATCCTCCAGGGCTTTGGCCGTGGAATGGTGATGTTATGACAAGTCTGTCAGGGAGAGCTTTTAGGCATTTCTGAAAATCTTGAGTATGAGGTTAATCAAAGCTGAAATGGCTTCCAGAGGCATTAAGAAGGGAAACAAACTAATTTTTTTTTTTCTCCCAGTGCCACCTAGTGAGAAAACCCTAGATCAGATAACATCCACAACATACGACTTTGTTATGTGATCAAAGTTACTTAATGAAGGCCTGAATCTACAGTGGGCAAGAATGAAGGCTCTGCGTGCCAGAATATTCATCACTGCAGCTGTAAATACCTTGGAACAGAAACACACGCATACATATATATTTATAATGGCAATGAATCTGGGTAGAATTTACCTTCTATAATACCTCCGAGTAGAATGTCTCTACTTCATTAACTGGGGAAAAAAACAGATGAAGGAAAATATACTTGATTTTCAAACACATTGAAGTTACTATGAATGTCTGAAAGCGTTCATCATTACTTTTCCACAAAATAGTAAAATTAGCAACAAGATCGTCACCATCAATGGCCGTATCAAGAACTGTCACAAATCTGAGGTTACTTTTTTACATCAGAGGTTAGCAATTTGAAAGTAGCAGAAAGCAGACCTGTTTAAAATGACGATCTAATTCCATAACCTGCAATAGATCCACAGTTGAAAAAAAAGCAACTAAGGGTGTATCATTCTGAGATTGCAACTCACTGCCAACATTTGTTAAATTCATTTGTTTTTTGTATTATTCGTTAACCGTTTTTGATATTGAATAGTGCTTTCATGTTACAAGTGCAGTTTTGTCTGAAAACTGCATAGAAACTACGTAGACTGTATAACTACCTCCCTTCTTCAGAATATAAGGAAAAATGTGTTTGTGCTTTGCAAGGGTTCTTATCAAGCACATGCAGATGCAGAATCTGTAAGAATTCCATGTAAGAATTTTAGAGACTCTTAGCTTCTAAATATTTCATAAAAACAGAAGGTTTTCTTCCATTTGGTTGGATTCCATATTAGATAAGGAATATTTCAACTATAAGATTTTGGTTCTTATATAGAGGTGTTTTACCAGGTAGGATAGTTTTAATTCAGTGTCTTAATGTACTGTCAAAAGACAGAAGCTAAACAGGATGTTCTGTTTGAAAAATATACCAGAAATGTGCAGCCTGCTGCAAAGAAAACTCTCTATACTATAAATTTTTATTTGTGTATTTTATATAGACATACATGTAAGTGTATATACATAGTGTATATCACAACCCTTGGGTCAAAATTCTCCAACCATCTCTAAGGAGCTCATGTTTTCCATATTGTAAGTATAGCTGCTGCCCCTCTGTGACCATGTGTTCCCCCTCCCCAACCTGAGCTTTGTCTCCTTTAAGACTGCCCAAATAATAACCACCAGTGGTGGTCATAATGGCTCCACCTGGTCATGATGGTGGCATCTGGTTGAAAGTGGATTTGGGGGAGACAGATAATACGATAGCCAAGGGCTAACTTGATCAATGCGTGCACCTAACCACAGTACCAATATTGTGGTTGATATGCAAATATGACTAAAAGTCAATCTTCTTACCCTATATAGTGAACAGCCCAAGAGCTGTTTGAGCTCTCCTGAAGGACAGCGGGCTGCATGCCAGGATTTCCCCTTGAGCAGGGATGCCTCTGAAGGTTACTCCTCCAGGCTGAGAGGTTCCTTGCCACAACAGACCCTCGGTAAGTGCTAAACTCTGAAATCTTAGCTAAGTGATATAAAAGATTGACTGTACATCCTTCAGACATAAACTGTTGACCAAGTCTGGGACTAGGACTGGATCCCTGAGGAGGAGTTTGGAAAGCAAGGGGGTCCTTTCTGAACCTCATGACTCAACAGGAGGGTCTCCCTGACAGTTTTGTCCGACCCTGTCCTCTATGCCGTAAATAACCAAGTGTACCTTGCCATTGAATCCTGTTAAACCACTGTCGCGTTTACTATCAAACTTTGTTAAATCGCTGTTTTATAACAATAAATATATTGTTGCTTCTCTCTTACAAGTGCATCACTCCATCCGTGACACCCTCTCTCCAAGTGCTTCTTGTTCTTAACAGACAAGTTTTCCTCTGAAGTTCAGTAGGAATTTGTCTTAATATAAGTCAGCATTTAAACATGTTGCACAGAATACATTTTAGTATTGAGAGATTCCTTGTGCTTCACATAAGCTATAGGATAAGAGACATTTTCCAACCATGGAGCTTAGATCCAATGTCTAGTTATTTGAATAAAAGAAAACACACATTTTAGGTACCTTCCTCACTTTGACAAACACTCATTTGTTCCTTAAGTCTTCAAGTCTGTGTCCTACCAGCTGATCTATATGGGTAAGCAGATTTTCAACTCCAAAGGTAGATTTTCAGAAACTGAGATTTAGAAGTCAATTTTATATGCTCTTTAACTACTAAACATGTACATCTAATGACTCCTCATAACTTCAAATACCACTGAGGACTCCATATGCCTCTGCAGTCAGTAAATAGCTGAAAAACCCATCCGTGCAGAGTACTTCAAAACTGTCAAGTGGCTGGCCTGCATTTGATTACAACCTACCATTGTTCGCAGGCCTCTCATTATTACTCCCACTGCTCAAGAAGCAAATGTCTGCTGAATCATATAGTGGTTGGCAAGGTTGCACGTGAGAGAATTTCTGCTTTGAAAGCAGAGAAAACTTTAACCCTAACATTCAGCTTTTCATTAATGGAATTACATTAGAAGAGCTTTTCAGGTAAGTTTAATTCCAGCACTTTTGAACTCTCTGACTGTCTTTGTAACCTTCACTTTCTTCTTACATAGTGGACAGGGCTGTGTTGTCTACATGAAAACTAGTACTTCTAAAAACACCCCATCTTTCTTGTTTCTTGGATTGACACCTGAACAACTCAGACCACTGTTTCTAATTTGCACAGGCCAGACTTTAAAGTACCACAGTGTTACAGAGAAAGGGAAGGATCATCTATTTGTTAACTGAGGAGGACCGAACAGCTGTGAACCTTACAGGCTTTGGGCCGTGATGGATCTTGGGGCGAGGGGGCAGGCATAAAAAAATACTTAGCTGGGAAGTTAGCCTTTGGAAGGAAAGGCTGCAGAAAAGTTAAGCCAGTCTAGCCTTTATACCTTTTTTTCATCAAATACAGATTTTTTAGATCACAAAGTCTTAAGTCTAAAACTGGAAGTGGACTACAGAAATATTAATTCCCAGATCTCTTATGCCAACAATTAATTATGTTCCAGGAAAATCCTACTTTGAGCACAAATGGATTAATATGTATAATGGCATGCTCCTGCTCTAAAAACTTTAATATGGAAAGTGCTATGCTAAGCCATAGTCTACTTAAAAATAGACGTTATAATGAAAGAGCTTCAGTTGTAGATGTACATTCCCAAAAATCTGTTTAATGCACTTGTTGCAGGGTTGCACAGTAAACAGCTGGTGATTTTATATCCCATAAAGATACTTGCCCTATTTTAAAAAATCATGTACGGATGAACTACTGTATGCACTATGTAAATAAATACCATAGCACACTTTTCCACTGAAAGGTAACCCCGGTATCATGCTTTTAAACATCCGTCATACTTACCCCTAGAGCCTTATGCTGATAATTTACATGGAACAGAAATAAATACTTACCTTCGTGCCAACTGATTAAGAGAATGAAAAGACATTTTCTGGCAGGCTAACTGTTTATTTCCCATCTTCTAATGTAGATGATTTGGAATATTTCATTTTATTTTTTAATATGTGGCTGAAAACACAAAGTGAGAAATTGCCCTACAATTTGTTGAAAATGAATGGATGAGAACAGAGAGGATGCAGTATCAGTGTCGCTACAGTGCATATATTTATGCAAGGTTATGTGGAGTTTTAGAGAATAATAGTGTTTAAAGAATTTCCTGATTGTTTGATATATAAATATGCCTAAGTCTTGAAACAATAAATAAGAAAATACAATCACAATTTAGAAAGTAATAACATACCCATTGATAATATAAGAAGTCCAGGAACTGATTCTAGTATCGATCAGTTGTTTCTGGATAATTTGTTGTTCCATCAATAGTTATAAAAGAGGGTGAGAATTGATCAAGTGCTGTACAATATGAGAATGTCTTGGGAAATATATATAGAGAGATCCATTTTTAATTTTAGAGATACTTTAGTCTATTTTTATGTCAGTATACAATATGGTGATGATAGGTTGCAAGAAAAAATGCTATTAGGATTACTTGTTCATACAATTTTCCTCAGTTAAATAAATTGATTTTCCTACTTATTTGATTTGTGACTTTAGAGCTCTCTGTGGTTTGTTCAAGAATGTAATCTCCAAATTTCACAGAAAATTTGGCACTTGGAATGACAGTGAAAATAATGAAAAGCAGCAAAACTTTTCCCAGCATATTTTTGATGGATAACATAATTACTTTCCCTTGTAGTACTCTTACTCATCTAAAGACATTCCTAAGCCTTCTTTCAGTGTTCTCTTAAATGAATCTTCAGATACAGGAGGACTAGGATTCCAATCCAAGTAATCTCCAGGCTTACCAATGCATTGGGTGACTATGACCATGGTATCTGAGAGTTATAGGGACAGGCATAAAAGCAGAATTTCTGATTTATTATCCTTGAACCTTTCACATCGTTTGCAGATTCTTCTCTTTAAGAATGACTAAAATGTATTTCGCAAGAATGACTTAAGGCTATAAATGTACTAATTAAAAGAGGAAAAAAAAAGGTTAAAAGTGGAGGAAGAATCAAGACAAAGGAGGGCACAAAACATTTCCAAGATTGAGGCTTGCAACATCTGAGCTTACAAGAGAAACTGAACAAGAATGCAACACAATGCAATCAAGAGTTTAAAATTTACAAAGGTGATTTATGTTAGTACTGTTAGTTAATGATGAACAACAGAAAATAGAGATAACATGGTTAAAAAAAAATCTGTGAATTATCACTTTGGGGAAGGAAGGTAAAAGTGAATCTTCTGAGGTAGTGCAGTCAGCTGCTGCTGACAAAGGGATGATTTTTATATGGATCTGCCTAATGCTAATATAGCAGTCTTTGATTTCTCAACATAAACTTCAGAACAAATGCCCCGTTTTATATTATCATGTGTTTCTACATAAAACAGCTATCAAATTTCTTCAGTGAGTGCCCACTGAAAGAACTTTGAAGTTTACACATATATATTTGGGTTTAGGCAGTGGTGAGAGCTATGCAGAACAGTTCAGAGAAATAAAACCTCAGGTAAAATTATCACACAAATCTCAGTTGTGCAGAAAAGCATACAGGAGTAGCTTTCTAAGTAAGGATTTGTATTACAAAAGCAAAATACTGAGAATCAAAGAGAACAAATTCTGTCTGTTATTGAAGACCACTAGGATTGTGACAGAGGGAATTCTTGAAATTTTCTGGTTGAAGGTGCAAGTTCTGTGAACCCGAGGTACCTAGCAATATCTGTGGGTGAGCTTGAAAGTCTCTTTGAATTAACTGAATTTCCTGGTTTTGGGGTTTTTTTTTAGGTGATGGGAATTTCTAAGAATAAAAAGGGCAGCAAAGGAAAGATTATTCTATGAAAAAGGTTGTCTTAGAGCCCAAGAGATACAGTATTAAGTATTGCCCAAAGTTAAGCAATGAAAAAAAAATTAAAACAGTACAAGTATGGATCTTATGCAGTAAGACGGGAGAGATATTACAGTCTGCATCTGGTCTGATACACAGATAGGCTCTACCAGTTTCCAGCAGGAACAGAATGGCTAAAATGCATGAAGGTTCAGAAATGGAACTACATCAGGGATGGAAGCAAATTTTAAAGATTATGACACTCAAATCAGAATAACCAAAGAATTTCAGTTCTCACATGAGAGAACTAATTCATGATGAAAAAGTCCAGTTGCAAATTTAAATACATTTAAATAAACAAAATTATGTGGTATGGTAAAATAAAATAGTAACATAACCAGTAAGATGTGGTTAAATACGCCACATCTGTGAGGAGCAGCTGAGGGAACTGGAGTTGTTTAGTCTGGAGAAAAGGAGGCTGAGGGGAGACCTTATCACTCTCTACAACTACCTGAAAGGAGGGTGTACCGAGGGAGACGTAGGTCTCTTTTCCCAAGTAACAAGCAATAGGAAAAGAGGAAACGGCATCAAGTTGCACCAGGGGAGGTTTAGATTGGATATTAGGGGAAATTTCTTCACTGAAGGGGTTGTCAAGCACTGGAACAGGCTGCCCAGGGAAGTGGTTGAGTGGCCATCCCTGGAGGTATTCAAAAGACAGGTAGACGTGGTGCTGAGGGACAAGGGTTAGTGGTGGACTTGGCATTGCTAGGGTAACGGTTGAACATGATGATCTTAAAGGTCTCTTCCAACCAAAACAATTCTATGATTCTATGAAATACTTTTCTATTAGTCTCATCTGAGTGGAATTCAAAGGTTGCTATAAAGAGAAGAGCAAAAAAGGCATATATGTAAGGAGAGAACAGGACATAAAACACACTGTCCCCATCTTAAGTCCTGTTGGAGAACCTTGCCCAGTTTGATTATTTTTTCTCTTGTGACAGACTTTGGTATGAGTACATTTTTAGCACATTTCATTTCTCTAGAAAGATCTGAATTCACATTACTATAATAACTTGATTGTAAAATTTTCTGTAGCAATCCAAAACTCTTAGGAATTTATTGCATTTATTACTGAGCAATAAGCACTGGGTTTGAGTCTTCACAAGATTCCTAGCAATTGTTACTCCAAAAGCAGCAATTTGAAATTGGAGGTTAAAATAACTACTTTGAAGGACAGGATTTTTTTACTTCTGAGGAAAAATAAGCTAAAATTACCTTCTGCCCTACAAGGTGCTAGCCTTTTTTATGAAAGCTTGAAAATGACTAAACCTGAAGCCAATAGTGTCAATTACATATAAATGCCCCGATCAGATTATATTAAGTACAACTGAATCCTCATTAGGGTCCACAGTCACCACTATCAGGGCCTGGAACAAGGTGCAGAGATTCTGGAACACCTTCTCCAAGTGGATTTTAGCTGCCTGGCTCCAAGGCCAGCTCTGATTTAGTGCTGCTACGTAATCTTTGATCAGACTGCTGTGAAAAAGTGAAACCAGGTGAGAAAAAGCTGTATGAAGCCTTGCTGGGGGCCCACAACTGATCTCGGGCCTCTGCCACGGTCCCTCATCTGAGCTACAACGCCAGTATGTCTGTGCTTGGCCATGTACGCTGCTGATCCTGACACCGACCTGCTGACTTGACTTCAAACCTACCTCATCACGACAGACCCATGTGGCAGTCACCGAACTGTCGGCCCACCTTGCCATGCTAGTCCTTTCTTGGGCACTGAGCCTCTCCGCGGCTCTGTGTGACTGAGCCTCTTCATGGCCATCGTGCCCCTGCCCGCCCTTGCCGCAGCCGTCAGCTCTCAGCTTGCCTTCCCTTGCAGAGCACCCTTCTGCTGTCTCCCTGATGCTGAAGTGATATCTCAGCAAAAAGCTATTGTGGTAGACCTACATTCTACCTAAAATGGGTCACTACTTCACAGATAGTAGTACTACACATTACACTGCTTTGTAGTTTCCGAAACAGTAAGAACTGGAGAAAATTAGACTGTATTCGCTGTTGTCTGGCGGCAGAGGGGTGTTTGCTGTTCTCAGGTTTTTTAAGGCCTTGGTGCCATGCAAGTGTCACAACTACAGCTGGGAGGTCAGTTTGTTTTGGAACGAGTAGCAGGAAACTGCAAAGCAAGTTCCTACCCTGATTGCAGCTTATGGGGAAAATCGTCTCGGACAAAACCTCTGGATGTTGTATAAATACTGAAATTGCTGAGCACAGCCAGCAAGTACTCAGCTGTTCTCAAGAGCACAGGAGCTCTCTGATTTCTTCATTCTTCATGAACAACAGTTGGCCAACAAAGAAACAACACAACTAATCATGACATCAACTCTGACAGTAGGTGTATGGGGGTGTGTGTGCATGTTTATGTTAAGAGTGGGTGTGTGTAAGAAGGGTGAGAATGAGGAGGACCTCACTATCTAGAGTCCAAGCAGTAAAGCCTCTATTATAAGCCACCTCTTACAGCACTGCAGAAAATAAATGATAAATTGGAAAAAAAAACACCACACCAAAACACCAGAACAAAAAACACAAGCTGTGCATAAATGTATTATGTGAAGTGAAATTGCAGACTTTCCTCCCATGGCTAATTTCAGTTAATGATTCTGTTATGTTTGGAACAGTCCTTATGACCTATAGATTGCTATATGGTACTGAAATTGCCCAATTTCTTTGGGAAACCAAACAATCCCTCCCCCAAACCAGAATCTTACACTCTGAATGCCAATAGTGATCTTATTTACACAATATACACCACAATTTATCTGCAGATTCCAAACACAAATTAATCAACTCTAACGGCACCCCTCTTCAATAATCTTCTTATATTTTAAACACCTAGTAGTTATACAGTGTGTAAGCCACATGCTGTAGAATAATAAATTCTTTGATCTGAAAATAGTCTCTTACAAAATAGGAACAAAGGAGGCTACCTCACTGAGAGGAAAAAAGTTAAGGTCATTTTGTTACTTTATATATTCATCATTTCTAGTGCCTGAGTTACTTTTACAGAAAGACTGTCTGTCCCCGTCTCTTTTTAATGCATGTGTCATAGCTCCTGCAAACTGTATTGTTTTTCTGTTCTTGGAAATACATATTTTAATACATAGAAATAGAAATGCAAATGATTGTATTGATTTAAGAATTGCATTTAAATAGAAACCCAAGTCTATCCCTTAATGCAAACTTGTCAATGTTGGATATAAAACCATGCTGGTGAGTGGTTTGAGGCAAATGCTGGAATGCCAGGATGAAAGCTTGGATTTGTGCTACCTTTTGACCTGAGATCAAACACATACCCAGACGGAATGTGAGCCATCACCACGTGCCCACATCATATGTTTTGATATCTGGGGACAGACAGTTCCCCAAAGTGTCTGAGAGACATATCTTATAAAGGCTACCAACATATCTCACTCATACTTGGGGCGTACAACACTGTGACTCGAGTTGAGGGTGCCCTTACAAACTCCGGGTAACACTAACTCCAGGCATTTTCTCTCCAGGCAGAGTGACGTAGAACTAGACTGCTGTTAGCTGAAGCTGGCCCTGCTAAAATGCCATGCAGATGTATGTGGAATACAAAATGCAGATTTCTACCTCTTGTAAAGCTTGTATGTCTGGTAGAAATTCAATTTACACCTTGCTGTAGTTATTTCTTACCTTCACCTCTAGCTTTACCTTTTTACCTTCAGCTTGTGGCCTTAAACACAATAATAAACATACATCAAGACAGAAACAGGAAAGAAACAGGCATTGTGACTTTAGCAACCTCTGCTAGGTCATGTTTGTAGTTCATTATTCTTGAACTTATGTAATTTATTAAGCAATGTCCAGAGAGATCTAGTGAGTTTTCACATAGCTAACACAATTAAACATTAAAGGAAAATATTATCTCATTCAGCTGAAATAGAAACCTTTATGTAAGTTAACTTATTGATATCCAAAATACATCGTAACATTCTACTTGCTATTTTTCAGTGAATAAAAATTGACTTACCCCTATACTAACAGACAAATTTATAAACGAGCACCACATGCCAATAATGACATAAATGAATTTGGAAAACAGTTTCGTAGTTAGTAAAACATTATCACTAGCTACATACACAGTACACTTCTCTACAGAAAGATTAATGGGAGAAGCAGAAAACTTGCTACAGACCTTTGGAGTGGAAAATGTTCATGAGGTAATGTAAAAAGCTGTTCTGAGATACCTTTGCATATACATCATCAAGAGGGAATTTAATTTAGATGTTCAATGTAAGTGTCAAGCTCTGAGAAGCTCTTTGGATCACAACAGCAGCAATTAACAAATATACTGTTGGCAGTCAAATTCATCCCACAGGGCACGAGTTCAGAAAAAGCACAAATCTCCCAGCTGTTTTACATTTCAGTTTTAGTGACCTAATTTTTGCTTTGATTTGTAGCTGGGTTTTTCTTTTTCACCTGAGAAAGCCTCTGTACCAAGTTTGGAGAGTGTAGGTCTGCAAAATCTGGAAATCACAACATTCTCATTTGTCCGACACTGCCGTTTTGGCAGGTCTCAATAGGTATCTTCTCTTAGGTCACACTAAGATCAACAATTGCATATTGAGCTTAACTACTCTGCAAGTGCTTCCATCTACATTAAGTACTGGGACTTTTTACTGTCTAAACACTACAATGAAGCTATAAAGTTTTGCTGACATATCCAGCAGAGTGAATACACAACAACTTTAGAAAGTACTGGTATAGCTCCAGTTTAGGTGCCCGGGATACATTAAGTGTCACAAGTAGCCAGTTTTCTCTCACAATCATCAGTTCTTTATTGTTTGACACATCAATCAACCAATTAATTCTAGTTATTCTGTTATTTCAACTAAGATGCTGTAGACTAATAGAGGTAAAAAACATTGTTCTGAAATTCATTATAGAAAAGGCCTTTTATTTGTAAGGCAATTAAACAAAACCCAACATTAGGAAAATCCAAACTACCATTTTATATAAAAGGATTTGTCAAGGAGCTGTTCTGAGCATTTTTTGCTTGCTCTTTAAATTTTAATCAACAAAAACTTAAGCTTCAAAGGTTTCTTTCAGCTCCTTCTTCCCCCTTACACTAAAATAAAGGCAAAGAGAAAATGATAAATTTTTATAGTACTTTTTCAGCAGTAAATCTATTGGTTTAGAAGTCAGTTTTTCCTTGGGTTTTGGTTTAGTTCCTTACAGCACTCATAAGAATGTTTTGTCTTTTAAGGAAGACTATATTATGATCCAGGCTCTGACTGTAACAGTACTGATATGGCAAAGTCATACCCTAAGCCCTCCATAGACAATGCCCTGGACCTTTCTTGAGCACTGACTGCCTATTGTGCTGACCTGTGCCAAACTGTGATGATGGCTAGCCAAAATTAATTAAAAAAACCCACAGACACAGGACAAAACTGCAGCTTGTCCTGATCAAGGAGACAAGAGCAAATCCTTGTTAAGGAAAGACTGAACAGATATAATTGACTATATCAATGTTACTGCGCTGAATGTGTAAAGAAATCAAGGAATCAGATTTAACTTTTAGTAAGATAAATCGAGTCAGCAGAATAGAGAATGAACATCTCAGAGGAACTTCCGTGCAACAGACAGCGATGTCCCGCTGGTGTGGCATGGGAAAACCTGGGCTCAGTTGCTCAGTTCTGCACAGCTGGGTAATTACTCACAACCAACACAAGTTTTAGAAAGGAGATACTGTGCCCCATTGTCACTGACATCAAACATGATTTTTTTTTTCAAATAAAACATCAGGCTTTAATCAGAAAATTGACACTTCAGCAATTCTGTTTTTGCAAAAACAATCAAAAGTCTTTGTATTCCATGGAAAAAGAAACAATGGCAGAATTTCAAAAGCTGCTGCTAAACTGAAATATTCTTTGAATTTCTCTGCTGAAAAAGAAGAGGTCATCTTGACTCAAACAACATCACGATGACATATTTTGGAAGAGAAAACACATTAATGGTACTAACATAAATTTGTTCATTTCTGAGGTTTTAAAGCTTTATGTTTGAAGAAAAACCTTATTCTGCATCCTGGCACTACATTTTTTTAGCACTTTTTTACAACGCTATGTGACACGGCAGGTCAAGAAGGGAAAAGAAAAGCCACCTGAATTAAATTAGTACAGCCAATTATGTCTCTTCTTAGAGTATAAATAATGAAATTGCTGGAAAAAATATTGTATTCTGGTAATGCTTTATTAGCAGGCCCAGGTACTCTGTTAATTACCAGAATCACTCACCTAAAATATGTGTGTTTATTTCTCCCACAAGTCTGAGAAATAAAGTGAGGAAATAATAATATTTCCTGGAGTTGTCAATGGGACTTCTGCCCAGCAGTGGAAGAATAACTCCCCGCAAGGCTTCATCTTTCCTATAAACACATGACTCCTGCTCTTTTTGTCAGAACTGATGTTTACCCTGTCAGACTTCTTTTAACGTTTCAGTGATAAATTAAAGGCCCTAATTATTGCTTTCCATTCTGTTCCTAAGATCGGGACTTTATGTACACCACTTCAAAAGACAATACTGAACTCTGTAGGGTATTCATATGTTATTTGTTGCACCCTTCTACTGTGGCAGTAATTGTACCTGCTGTTTCTTTGTGGCTATGACCTTTCAGTTATCCAAAATTAGTCTAGATAAGGCTGTGCCTCTGGCACAAACAGTACTTTGGCTAACCCCTTCGAAAAGGGCAGTGCCAAGCTGAGACACAGCCATGACAAACTTGAAAGAAGCCACAGACAGAACAGGCTTTGTAATAGGTGAGAGCTGACTAATATATATCTTGTTTTGGGGGGACTGTAGGAGAAACATTTTTGCTGAGTGGTGATTTAAGAACTGAAAAGTTATGGGAAATTCTTAAACAATAGAAAAAGACAACATGCAAAATTATGACCATTTTACATATTAGTTGCTTTAATACACAGTATCTCACATAACCAGTAGTTAATTACCTTAATAAATAATCATTAAGTTAAAATCACCTGCCTCAATATGTTTTTTATTTTTAATGTCGGGGCTCTTAATGTTGCAGTTCTCCTCACTAGAAGGGTCTGCGCTTACCACTACGAGTTGTTGTACTTAAATTGTTTTCTTCTCAGGAGTTTTAGGACAGCTTGTACATCTAGTGCATCAGCCTAACAGTTCAGATTTTTTTTTAACCTATATATATAGCCTATTTTGCTTTCACAATTAGTTATCCTGACAGAGGAAAATCATCAGAATGAAAAATAAAATATTTTCTTTCCCCCAAACAGTGGTCTCCAAGTGCTATCTTTTTGCGTTTCTTTGAAATACCAGAGGACAAATTAATGTAGCAAGACATTAGATGAAATACTATGAAGGTGCTCTTGATACCTGGTTGGGCTGCCAGAGGTCATGGAAAAGAACTCTGCAACTCAATAATGCCTGAGTGTGTGTCTTTGGATGTCTCAGCACCTCAGGTACATAGCCATGGCTTTACTTTTCCTTAAACTAGAATTTATGCAGTCTAATGCTTCTAAATGTAGTTCACTGGTTCTAATTTAAGCTGGTATGTGGGAATTGTCCCATGCTGACTCAAACTACAATTGTGGAAGTTAAATATTAAGGAGATAGCACTCCTGTCTTGAGAAGGTAGATTGCAAAAACAACGGAAAATTTGTTGATGAATACTCCAGGCACACGAAAAGCAATTGACAGGGATGAAAGAATGTGCAGCAGATGAAATATTTAAAAAACTAAAGGTTTTTCTGGTTTTGATACTAAGCTTATACTGTAAAGAGAACGGCAAACCTCAGTATTTATGCAACAGGCAACTCCCCAAACACTTCATATAACAACAATAAAAATGCCCATTGAAGAAACCTGTACTCTGTGTATCTGTCTACCCGCAATACTGCAGTGAGATACCCTTCCTCCAGCATTCTCTCCTCTAAGCTAAACAACCCCAGCTCCCTCTACTCCCCCTCATACATCACATGCTTAAGCCACCTAAACATCTTAGTGGCTCTCCATGGGACTTGCTCTTACTCACATGGGCTCAAAACTACATACAAAATTCAAGATGGTTCCCCAAAACTGCTGAAAGCACTGGAATAATCTTTTCTCTAGAACTCCTGTCTATGAACTTGCCAGTGCAGCCCAGTAAGCGGCAGCCTTCACTGCTTCGAAAAGCCACTGCTGACTCGTGCTCATCTTGCTGTGCATCTTGCCCCTCGGTGTGGACAGCCACCCATCTTGTCAGGCGCTAGCAGTACGGTTCCATGGGCTTGTTCTGTCCCAGCAGCAAGGCTTTGCACTCCACTCTAGATTATCTTTCCAGACACTTCTATGAGACTGCCAAGCCTGTATTTCCCCACAGCCCCATTCTTACCTGGCTTAACATTTGAAATTTTCCAGTCATTTGGTACCTTCACCAATTGCCAAAAGCTTTTAAAAATTATAGACTCTTGCAAGCTAAGGACAAAAAAATCTTCACTTAGAAAGACAAAGAGTTTTACTAATACTAATTCTGGTCTTAATGCATAGATAATTGCCTTCCACTGCCTGTTTTGCTCAACACATGATACTAGAGTGAACAGTCCACATTTGTAGCTTAGTGCAACTTTCTGACAAATTCTATCCGCCTCATGCAGAACACATTCATTTACAGAGCCTCAGGTAGACAAACTAGCCTTGGAATTTAGGTTCTAGCTCTTCATCATTCCATCATCTAATGGTAAACATGCAATTAGGTGCAATGGTTGTGCAGTTTAATTAATACGTGTCAACATGATGATGGTTTGTTGTGCATGGAAATTTTCAGCTTGAAGTGACTGGGATCAAAATCTGAAATCTTTTGTTCTGGATCGGAATACAAAAGCAGGACCGCCAGCTAGTAGGCTGAGTACTCTCCAGTGAAAAACTCATTTAATGATTACAGTACTTTCGTAACACATTTTCAGTACATGTTGCTGGGATTTAACACTTCTGTATGTTCTTCTGGATTGTTTTTTTTTCTTCTTACGTCAAGACACTCTGAAGTACGCTCTTCAGTTGAAAATGAGAATTTCCAAGATTGTGATTAAAGAAATAGATCAAAAACAAAAGTGGGGGGAGGGAGGTGAAGATCATATTAAGAAAAAAAAAAAAAAAGTCTTCAGCTTTTATTTTGAATACTTTCAAGTCTTTCAGTTCTCCTCTCTTTCTTTCCTCTTAATCCCAGACTCTTTCCCATTACATATATTTATATTTTGAAATTCTGTTAAGGGGAAAGAACATTAGAATATTTACAGAAAAAATGCCTATTTCCTTATGAAAAAAAATCTTTAGCATTAGTTCTGAATTACTAGTTACATAAAACTGGATGAAATCTGCTGGTGCCGCTTCAAGAAAACCAGTGTTAGTCTGAAATGGTAAGGGCTGAAGAAGATGGAGTATAATAAACCTTGTACCTTCTTTTTCTGAAGTCTTTTCTATGAATGACTGCAAAACGGAAAAATATGATGATTTAATTGTACTTCTGTACAGCTGAACTACAAGACAATACTTTCACTCTGGATAAAGAGAGAGTTGAAGTGTGTGAGTGCACATATACTCACAGATGCACACATGCACATACATAATTATTGGTTACAGAAATTCTAGTTGAGACTAGTTGAGACCATACAAATGCTAACTTTGTTTTTTCAGTCTTAAGTCATTAAAATATGCATGAACGCAATTGCTTGGGATGCACCATGTGTATGTGTCCAAAATGGTGCTCATGCATTATATCAACAAACAGAAAGATAGGATGTGGGCTGTATTTTTAGAATAATGAACATGATAAAAGGTTAGGTCTTTTGTTATATCTCTTCTGAAATACGCAATTTGTTACAAGTTATATTGTCTGTGAAAAGAATCCCTACTGCAACTCTAATGTGGTTTTTTAGTATCAAAAACATAAAAGCACATCAGAACACATCATGTGCAAACCATGGCATTAAACAGATTAGAAAACTAAATGTCATACTGTAACATGACCGGGTTTTTTGCAGTTAATTTACAAGAAAGGCAGAAGAGCTCTGCAGGAAGCACTTTCTCCAAATATGCACCCTGCAGCTAAAATACCTCATATACCTTATTGTTCTTACAGGGGTGAAAAAAAATAGGAAGAAAAAAAACCCTTGACTAATGTGATAAATTTAAAGCTTATGTGGATTTTTAAGATGACTAAATGAATTCCTTGTGAGATTGTGTATTGCAAGCAAATTAAAAAAAAAATCACAGCAGTCTTAGCTGTAAAATACTTCTGTATTCTACCATTCAACTGTTTGCACTGCAGTTCAGTTGTACTGAAATATTTGTAATTTTATGAATACTTCAATTATCAGTAAATCTTTTATTGAATTCCTATTTAATTGTGTTTTCTTCTATGCCCTTCTGTGACATTGCATTTCTGTTAGCAACATTAAGAAAGCAGGCAGCTGTACAGTCCACTGTAGCCACAAAGATGCAGTTTTGTTCTATTTACTAAGAAACACAGAATTTCAAATATGGTTCACTACCAGATCTGGAGGAGTTAAACAGGATTCTGTATACTCTTGAAGACTTAAGTAAAAGGCCATCAGTCTTCTTAATTAAGGCTTTTCATATCAGCACTGCCTGAAATCACCTTAGCTGCCTTTTCAAGCTCTCACCTGATTCTAATTAAGCTCCTTCGAACATTAACTTGGCTTTTTCCTCATGATTCATCTCATTAGGAAAAAAAGGTAAAGAACTCGCTTTTATATGCTACTTTATATAGTGGCCTTCTACTGGAGTCAGTGAAACCCTTGGACAGTGACTTAATAGGAGCAGGATTATTTCCTTGGAAATTAAGTGATCAGCATGTTTAAGCAATTCCCTAATGAAAAAGAATACTCCTCTACAGAAATCCATCGTATAACAGTGTCTACTCCATTTTACCTTTGGACAATTAACCACGTCAACAATTTCAACAGGCTAATGGCCTGGTTGAGCAGTTACCAAAAACTACACTGTAGTTCTAACTCAAGTACTTAAGACTTCCTGCAGAAGACCTACGTTCCCAATACAAAATCAAGTATTTGGACCATATAGTAATCTGACCTGGAACACATACTGCCCTTGTAGGCTAATGTACAGCATACATTTGCATTTTGAGGAATAATGTGGAAAAGCCTTCTCAAAGTTCAAAGGAATGGGAGCATCAAACTGTATTGTATCATAGAAATGAGATATGCTCATTTTTTCCTACTTCCTTGCGTGACCATGCAAAGACTAGGAACAAGTTAAACCCTATATATATTCATATGTTGTTGAGTTTTCCTGAGTTTGTTCCATTAAAATTTTACTTCCTTTAGAGACTTCTTGAACAATAACCATTTAGCCAGCAAAATGATAAAACATAATTACTTCCAGCTGTTGCAAAAGAAGAAACTGTAGTCAATCTGAAGAAAAAAAAAAGAAAGAAAACTTTGGACCTTGTCAGAATACAATAATTTTCAGAGCTGAGTGAACACTACTCTTTGCTTTGATAGCTGAACAAAAGGAACAAAGTATAAATAAGTTGGGCCAAGCTTTTTCCATCAGTAAATTTGTTTCAGGTCTAATGAACATGGTATTGGACTCAAAAGGGTCTGCTTTGCTTTCATATAAGAAAAAAACTCTTTTAGATAAAAAGGATATTGTGGTACTTTACTTTTCCCATCACCTGTACAGAATACTTACTCTAACACCGGACATGTGAATGTACACCACTCATCTGAAAGGTCTGTTTTTAATCAGGGAAAGAGTAGATTGGAAGCAAAACCATTTCACCTTGTTCCCAAGGAGAACTAAGGAAGTTTTCCTAACTAGCAGGTGATGAAGCCATTCTCTCACTTCAGCAAGTGAGATCAGCAGAACGCACTAGGAACAATCTACTCAAAGGCAGCATAACACAATTAGCAGACGGTGAGGACGTTCTGCACAGAAAAAAGGTAAGTTCAAAAGGCACAAGTGGAATTTCTTGCATCCATTTGTAAGTTGGTAGATAAAGAGAAAACTACCAAGCCCCTTGGTGTGACGCTTACTTTTACATAAAATTTGAGTAGTCTCAGATACCCTAAAATTCTGTTTATTGGGGATTAAATGGTTTGCCCCCAGGCTTCAACTGGTTTACTTGCAAGTGAAGAAACTGTTCAGCTTTTCCATTGAAAAGGATTTAACAGGTAAATCATCATTCTCAGGCTAATCTATTAATGCCAGGGGTAGCTGCAATATAGCTGTTAGAATTTTTATAAAGTTATCGGTGAACATCTTGGTTATAAACATCTTGGTTTATACCAGGCCAGGTTTATATCAACCTGCCAGGAGCTCCTGATTACAAGGAAACCAGCAATCTTTTGCTTCTTATGTTCAAATAATCTTTGTCTTGCTACTTCAGAGGGTGCTCTAAAGCAGAGGTATTTCCCAGAGAAGAAATGGAGGAGAGTATCTGCTCTTGAAGGAGGTAGTTTTACTACCTCTCAGAACAATAGAACAGTCTCTCTGAGACCCAAGAGTAGGGCAGAGCTGATAGTAGTGACGATAATTATTTGTTCAACATACAGTATGAGGAACAAATTCCAAACACTGCTTCTGAAATATATACTAGCATTATCGGAGACTAAATCTCTGGCTGTTTTGTGTTTCTTCTGTGGCATGGTATGCTCCAACCACTGTTTCTCTTGCTTTGTTTTCCTGAGTCTCCTTTGTACTTAGTTCTTTTTCAGTGAATGTGTTCTTTCAGTGTAAAGTGCTGAGTAAGTTTAGAACAGCTTAGGACGTAAGTGAAAATTATTTCTGCTTTTCCTTATTATTAAATATTCCCTCCTAAGGAGAAAGTATGATAAACATTCTTGTATTAAAAAGCTACTTAAGAGCTGCTACTGCTACTTAAAACTTTTTAATTCTGAGACAGTAACATGACAAATGGTGATGGTAGTTCTCACAAAAAAAGTAATTCCTATTTTTTCGTAAGCATTATGAATTCTACTCAACAGTATAATCTATCACCTAATAGCTGCTATACCTGAACATGAATAATCAAGTCGGCAAACACATGTATTCATAGTTACACTCATCACTATGCAGCCTTGAACATAACGTAATAGTATAAATAGCCATAGGTCAATTTTTTCTGTATGAAACCTTCTTGAAATTAAGATCAGATGTGACATCAGCCAAAAGAAAATTCAAGTAACACTTACTTTCGTTTTCACCTTCCCTCAAAAATCAAGCTGTAAAACAGGGTGAGAGAATGACACTACTTTAGGTCTATCAAAGCCAGAAGTCTTTTCTAATTTGATTTGGTGGAAAAATAGACTGACCCGTTCAATCACACAGTATAAACAAACTAGAAACATAGTATCTTGTGTATAAGCAGAATTCAGGTTAAAAAAAAGTAATAGGAGAAGATATTAAAGCACAAAAATTTAATTCAGGGTAATAAATATGTCAAAAGCCCAGAGGTCTGTAAAGCATAGGGGAATTTTTAGAAACAGGCAGATATCTGGCTGCTGAGTATTTCTTTCTTCTTCATGAATAGGACTCCTGCATGTCATCCTGGTGAAACTGGATTCTGAGTTTTTTGGTCAAAAATAGTCTGGATGTTACATTAAACTTCAGCAAAATAGTAAAAGGGGATAACTGGACCACAAATAAAAGTGCGTAATTTTAACTTTAATCTTTATCTTACTTCCCTCAACAGGGTAAAATTAATTAGCAAAAGGAGTTATTCCAAGTACTGATATCTTGCAAAGGCTAGCTTGACTGAACGCTGTGATCATGACTGAAAATAGTATTCAAGTGCTACTCCAGTGCCAGAAGCAGCAGACTAAAGCACTGCACTTTTGTAGGGTAGCAGCGGTGGGTAGAAACACCCAAGGTGTAGCCAAGCTAGCTGATATCCATTTGCTCATATACTCTTAAGAGTAAGAGGCTGGGGCTTAGAGTCCAGTATCTTTTAGGCTATTTGGATACCGTCAGTTCTTGTATTTTTAACATCTTCACTAGCTCCTTAGGCTGTTACTGTAACTCTTGTTCTATTAAATTTTACTGTGGCTATGAATGCTGAGGCTGAATACTCACAAGCTACCCACCACATACATGCCATGAGTAGTTTAGAATTCTCACTCTATGTGTGTGTAAATAGCTCTCACTTAAGAACAGACCAGTTTATCCAATCTAGCTGTACAATCATTACCACCCTCAGCAGTAGTTACTATCACATTCTACAAACGTTGTCTTCCCCCAAATTTAAACACAACCTAGCAAACTTGCGTAATAGTTCTGAAGATCTCAGCTTGAAAGAGCCATCAATACCTGCACCCCTTGCTTGCCTAAGGATGAAAATCATAGCAATATCAAAGTAATTTCTAAAAGTAGTTCTGTTTTTTATCGATGCCTTACTGTAGCTGAAATAATCTAATGAACTTTAAAGCGTTTCAAATAATTCTCACATCTTTATGGGGATGTCTCAACTGATAAGAGGTATTTCCTCACTTTACAGTTTCTGAAAGGGCAACTGCAAAGTAATGCAGAGATGTCAGATGAGTAAGTGAAGATTTAGTTCACAATGGAACATGAAACAGAACTTCAGATTACATGAGACGTCTTCACTTAGACATGGTTCTCAATGTTGAACTAATCTGCAAAAAAAACCCAACAACCAAGATGATTTGCTACCCAGGCTTACTTTGACTCTACATTACAACTTGCTCCTTCAGGTTTCTGGATTGTAATTTCAGGAACATCTAGGCATAAACACTTGTAAGATGAAACTGTTATTTTTCATAGTTTTAATACAACAGTTTTCAAGGGGAAGTTCTAAATTAAAAAGAAATTATTTGGATCTCCGAGTTGAGAGTGTACAAAGAAGAAAGTGTTTCTACAACTCATTAAGCATGTCAATCCAACTAGAGGCTGTGTTGCAAAGGAATAAATACTTAAGCTGTTCCCCAGGCCAAACTGAGTGTTCAGTTTTTTTTCCATTTTATGGCTTGTTATGACTGACAGCCAAGACATGCAAAGCAAAGCTTTAAGGTGCTGCACTAAGTGAAGTTCATACAACACTTGTGTATAATTTCTCCATTATTTCGAAATAAACCCTCCCCAGGGACACTATGAGGCAGACTTTTAACTTAAAATATGACCTTGTGTGATTCATGGGATCTGCTATTTACTTCATGTTCATAAACAGGGAACTCAGAATTTTAGAGATGGAACCTGCAATTCCAAACACAGTTAAAAACCCAGTAGATTATTTTGTATTTTCTACAGCTATTTTACGCCAATAGATAATATACGTATAAAAATAAATACATACATATAAATACATACATATTTATACATATCTTGATATTGATATGTTTATTAAAATGTATTCTGTATGTGTATATATGAATATATATGTAAATAAAAGTCCTGAGGTGGAAGTCTGGCAACAAAAATACAAAAATCTCTTGCTAGAAGCAGCTGCTTATTCATTTGTTCTACAAAACCTATGTATTTAGCATGGCTATCTCTGCAAAACGTAGTACTTAGAGCACTTCTGGGATCGAGGATTTTCTTACAGAAATAAATATACAGTGATACATGTAATTGTTGAAACATTTTCAAGGCAAGACTTGATGTTCTTCTCTCAGGGATGGCTTACAGCTGATGGAGCCTACTCTGCCACAACGCAGTATGGGCAGGCAGTCTCTTCCAATTAGGACCAGGCAGGATGCCAGCAGGAAAAGGGAAAACGCTATGAAGATTTTGCTGGTCTGAAAAGTCTTAGCACTGTTCATGATGAGCTTTTTTTTCAGTCTGCTGTGTATTTTAAAATCTACAAGCATGAAACTGGGAGAAGCAAGGGAATCCTCAAAGTGCCTAACTGAAATCACAGATTCACTTCCTCACAAATCGACGCTTGCAAACAGCAGGATTTACTCTCTGTTATTTCCTACCCCAAAAGACACTTATTTGTAACGCCTCATTGTTGGTATACATTTATATAATCTGTACATTATCTAGAACAGGGTTCAGCTGACAATTTAATTAAAGCAAATGTGAAGAAGTGAGAGAGAAATCTGATTAACTCACTAAGGATCCAGTCTGAGTGATTATGAGCCAACAACATAAAATTGCCATATTGCAGCTAGTGAATCTCTAATTTAAGGGAATCCCTGCAGCCGCAACTGAAACTTTACAGCATTTGCTTCTGATCTAAAATATCTATTACTTAATGCTTGTAAAAAACGATAGGAAGAACATTGTGTAAATACTAAGCACTGCTATTATTTGAATATAAGTGTTTTTTAAGAATGTTAATGATTATCATAATGAAAACTAAGAGGAGTATCAGCATAGTATCTTTTCTTCTAGGAAGCAGGTCTTGTATCTCTTAAATCAAAGTACTTTGGCCAATACTGGTTGCAGTATGTTCATGTTGAATACACTGGTAGAGATTATTCTTTTTTTTGTCATATGGAAATCAATGGATTGTTTTACTGACTCGAATATGAATCAAGTCATCCTTCATGTGGAAGAAATTTCCACATCTTTCTCCTTAGTACAAGTAAAATGGAGGTAAAAATCAGTGCAAGTAACCTGATCCTGATGACTTATGCCTGTCTCATATTCCCATTCTGTTTCTTTCATTCGTCTCTATCACAGGAAGATTTAGTGTTGGTTTCTAACAGATGTCAGCAGCACTAAACAGTCTTCATTTCCGTAACTTACAATGCACCTGTGTAATATTCTGAAGATAAACAAAAGTGTTGAACTAATATAATCCATTTTGTGGCAATAATAGCTACTCTCTTCTTGGCAGTTTTACAAACAGTTGAGATGCCTGATTTATTTATTTATTTTTATTAAAAAGTCCTTTACTTGTTAAGCTTTGATCCGTCTTCTCTTTCCCTCTACTTTGTCCTTTGCACTCAGCTTGGTCTCTTGCATGAACCATTCTGCACCTGTGGTCTTTTTATTCAGTGCATCTTTAAAGTCACTGCAAGTCATTCAAACCCAGAAGGAACATATGTCTCAAATTTTGCTATAAGAAGCAGTCTAAGCCTGCAGTGCTGTTGTATATATAACATACAGTCCTGCTTTGGTAACCACAGCTCCCCAGTGTTTCTTTATATCCTCATTTTCAAGCCTGTGGTGCCAAGAGTTGATCTAACCTGTGCAATTGCCTATAAGACAGTAATTTTTCTCACGATGCTACATAGCCTTTTATGATAAAAGAAGTACGTAGTGTTCAGTAATGTCTAGGGTTGGAGCCTGGAATTTCAGTGGTTTAACCCTGCTCCAAAGCAAAGCCTAAAAAAGTAGTTGGAGGAAAAAGGAGGAGATGCCTGAAGGACTGCTGAAGCTATGAATCATTTTCTCAAAAAACTGTTTCTTTATTTTGCCACTGCATTCAACTCAGCTGCCTTGTAATCTGGATTCTGTCATGCTCAGAAACCACTGCTAGAGGAACTGAATGACCATATCCTAGGTAGATATTTTGAAAAACTTTACAACACTTTCTCAAGCTTAGTGAAGACTCAAAATCCATGTTAGCAATCGTAGCCAATTCTCCATTCAGACTTGATCATTGCCCTAGACTTTTAATTCCCTAAAAATAGACATACATTAAAATGAGATAATTAATGGTATCAAAAGAATGGAAAAAAAGGCAGAAAGAGTCGACATAAAACCAGCCATTATTTTTTTTCCTTTTCCATTAATTTCCATTTTTTTCCTCCTATCTTTTTAATCTTACCTTAGTTTGGATTCCTGTATCCAAGTTCTAGGTTCATTTAGCATTTCTTCAGTTATCACTTACCAAAATCAAATCATCCTCTTTCACCACACTGACTACTGAAACTTTAAGTTTCCCATGATTTCTAGGATACTGCATAAGTTTCTGAAGGCTAGAAGTTCTTTCGGGTAACACTGGGAAGAAAGCAAGGATTTTGCCCAAATCTTGAATTCAACTTTTTTGCTGAAAACGACCAGTTAAATACGTATATATATTTACACACATTAGACAAAATCTTATAACAATTGAATCAAAAATAATTCAGGTTCATGGCATCTGATACACTGCTTGCTTACTAGTGGTTCTGCTGTTTCCAGCTGCTCGTAATTTTGCTCATAAAGTTGGATACAATTTCTTTTTTACACTCACCTCTGGAGTCTTGAAAAAATGAGAACCAGAAGTGTTGCAGTAGGCTAAAGGCGGCCACTGCTTTCTGTCAGGTTTGAATCCAGAAGCCAGTTGGCAATGAGGTTTCAGCTCAACAGCCACAAGAAATTTAATTCAGTCTCTACTGACGCAAGTCCAGGGCTAGCTACAAGGAAGAGGAGGGTTTATCATGCATTTCTCCTCTCTGAATCCAAACTCACCCCTTCTAGAAGTTGCTCATAATCTCAGTGCTTTTGCTGTTGCTCAAAGGAAGAGTTTATCAGTCTGTCTAGATTGCTATATTATTTCTACTGTCATGTCAAGCTGATCTGCTTCACTTAGAAGGAGCAAGAACACAGAATAAATTTGCAAGTTTGAAAAATGATTACAGCACAGGTAGCAATGAAATGTAGATTGCACTACAGGACAAGATTAAACAGAAAGATTTTAAACTACAATACATAAAAAATAAGAGGTTAGGGAAGAAGTCAGAAAGGTTTCAAAGTGGTGCTAGGGACATCTTTCTGACAAAGGTAATCTTGTAAAAGACACCTCAAATAAGAAAAAACACAGATAAAGCAATATAACGATTACAGAGATCAAATACGAGAGGACAAACATAGTCACCTGAATGAAGGTTAATCCCATTTTAATATGAAAAGAAATACACCATCTTTGGTACTATTTTTTATAGAAATCAGCATTCCGCAGCATCCTCTGATTAAATACTTTCCGCACCACGGTAACTAATGACCTGAATTTCTCCAATGAGAACCATGGATGTTCATAACTTTCTCAAGTAAATTCAAGAAATAGCTTGAGTATGACAAGAATCATGATATTGCCTGGAGGGTGTGGAGCAGAAGAAAGCTGAAGGTAAAACTAATGGAATTCTTATTAATCTCTCCAGTAAACATTGACTGGAGGGGGGAAAAAAAATCATCTGGAAATGCCTCCTACTGAGGGACAATCTGAGTATTTCAGGTGCAGCACAACTTGTCTTATACTGTAGCTTTTACTTATTAGGAGAAGAGACAGCAAGAGAGAACACTGAAAATGGGCAGAAATTAGAGTAATCCTGAGGCTGCTCTAAATTATCCTGGAGGCCTTGGAGAAGGTAACATTAGCTATGTGTCACCTTAAATTGTGCATAGTAAATATTAAAAATAATTCTGGAAGAAAAAACAGTATCTGTCACCAGACAAATACTGCCTGCGTTAAACTCACCTAACCTTACTTTTAAAATATGAAGATTAATGAATACTCAAGAGAATCAGCAAATTAAAAGGAACAAAAATATCTGTTAAATGGTATCAGATGAAGACTAAACAAAAAAACAAGCTATGAGTGTGGTTAAATCCATCTTTTTTAAATCTATTTTTTGTTGCTGATCATGGCTTAATAAGGAATCAATCTTCTTTCCCCAGGTATGAGTAACTGTTAGATATAAAGGAGATGCTCTTTAGTCACATTGTTTGATAACGGGTGTGTCACATTGATAAGGAATATAAATCAAATGCACATTATAAATATTCAAGGCAAGTCACAGTCCTAAATATCTCTGAGAACGAAAAGTCTTTAAAACCTATTTATTATTAAGCAAATGTGTTTCTTGCCCATTCAACATTTTGGTCTTTGTATTCCACTAACAAGGAAACAAGCCTTGTAGAAAAACTCTTCTCAAAAACTCTAAATAAACTGGGGATAATTTCATCTTTATGTGTGCCTGTACACACATAAAACCACAATTGTGCGTACCTCATTAGTATTGTCTAAGCAAGCCACTGAATGTGAACATTATTCTTTCAGTTTAAATGCAAACTGTCTTTTAAAAATTACTTTTTAAAGCTAAAGTAGAACACATAATTGAATTAATGGAACATGACACAGAAAATCAGATCCTGACTGTGTGGGTTTTTCTGTTTTCTGCAGTAAAACCATGAAAAGAGTCACTGGACGGTGAGAAGTATACAAGTAAATACAGTATTACTCCACCTACTCTGATGATCTTTCGCATTCATTGACTCATTTCCATGTCATCTTATCATCAGAGCCCAAAGTAAAAAAGTTAGAAGGTATGTTCAGAGTCCAGTGAATATAAGGAAGCCTTGATGATTACAATAGGACTCATCATAATTTTGAAAGGAAAGCTGTCTTTGTCTGACAATTGTCATAGTAGTGTTATATTACTGATTTCTGAAGCAGGAAAATACAGAAAAAAGTTCTCATGATCAGAATAGTCAATGAACATAGAATTCTTACAACAATATTTTGACAGAGAAAGAGGAAAAAAGATCCTTTCACACACAAGACGAAGATTAAAAAGCAGTAAACCACACACATATCACATACATTAGAAATAGTAACTCATTTACTTACTAGTGTATTTGTTAAATTCAACACCTGGGCCTGACACACCCTAGGCATAGATGTACTTAACCTGCAGTTATGCACATTTTGTTGTGTTCATTTGTAAATGTATCACCCAGACAAACTTTACAAGGAAACAAAATTATCTTACCTATATATTCTCCCACATCCAGAAGAAGTTATGTAAGACTAAACTGGTGACAGCCAACGTGGCTTCACTAAGGAGAAACTGTGTCTGACAAATTTGGTGGCCTTCTACAACAGTGTTACAGTGTCGGTGGATAAGGAAAGAGCAACTGACACCATCTACCTGGACTTCTGCAAGGCATTTGACACTGTCCCACGTGACATCCTTGTCTCTAAATTGGAGAGACATGGATTTCATGGATGGACCACTCAGTGGATAAGGAAGTGGCCACAACTTACAAGAACACATTTCAAAACAGATAAATCCTGGTACATAAGGTTTATTTTTTTCTCATTTCTTGTGATTAAAATCCTACTCTTAAATAGAAGATCAGAATCATTTTATTTTGCACATGTTCCACCATAAAACATCACATTAGTGTGCTGCCACCATACCACAGTATTAAAAAAAGGTGCCCAAAATAAAGTATTTAATTAAATCTTCCAACTAGAATCCCAGCTTATGATAAAAAAAAAAAAAGCTGTTTATTGAATTACTGCTGAATGTATGAATGTGGCATGAAGATGACACAGATCTGACCTGAGTATTCTACCTGTGTGAAATGTAACTTTTTAACAATGGAATAACTAGGAGATGACTTTTTTTTTGAAGCTTGGTAATAAGGAACTCTTAGAAGACAGTAGATTTGGCATGCTGAACTATTGTAACAGACATATTTTTGCTTATATCATTCATGTACTTAAATTAAATCTTCAATCTAATTTAATTTAAAGATTCTTTCTACGAAAGTCCTGTGTTTTGTATTTCGTATACAGAGATTTGCTGACCTTTGATCCATAGCAGATGGAAGATCCCAGCAAGGAAATTCTGCAAGACTTCCCACATTCTGACTACTGATCGCACAAGAAAATATGTCATTACAGCATGCAGAATAATGTAGTACCGTAAAAGTGTATGAAACAGTGCAGGAGATCTATAAAAACAGTTATGTCAAAAGTATTTGAGGGTGTTTGTATAGTTTTAGAAGGATAGGAATTGCCTTAGATTCTTTTGTTCTGCTGTTTTGAAAGGCTTAATATTACGGTCTGCAACCAGATCATGTGATACAAAAAAAAATGGCACAGACTATTTTAGTGCCTTTTGGTTTTCTCCGCACTTCCCAGTTGCAGAACACTCATTCCCAGGCCCTGAAGAACAGGAGGCAAAAAAAGCTCTTGTGTTTCCAAGCCTTTATGTATGGAACACAGCTTTTACCTAAAGATCATGCACTTAAGAGACGTGGCTATACACCAGCAAGGAAAATTAGAGACCCTTTTTCCTACAGATCTCTCGCCAAGTCCTTGACTAACAGGAGGCAGTTCTGCAGTGGTACCTCCTTTGACAATAGGACACAATAAAACAGAAGGCAATCACGACCATCTATTTTATAAGCTGACCAGTAAACATGCTGACATGCAATACGCACCTATTCTATTGACAGCTGGAGCAGACTATGTACCCCATAAAAATATCATTGCATCAAAAGAAATTTCACTCTGTTGAATCCCACTTACTTCCAGCCCTAGAATAATGTTCTCTTCATCCATCACTTGGGAATGTGATATAAACGTCACTATCTAGTCCCATGGCCCACGGAAACAAACACATAAATATGCCTATCCCTTTGTGGTGTTCCTCTTTGTTTTCAAGATCACTCTCTGGAATAAAGAGTCTCTCTTGACCACTTCTGTTTCACAGTTTTCTAAGAAAGAAAGATAAGCACATTTCAAAGGGGGACAAAAGGTTTTCTGTGTACCGGAGGAATGATTATTGGAAGCCATTAAATATTGGGATAAAGAGCATGTTGCACTGAGACAAACCACAGGGATTCATCTCCGAGTGCATGTTTCAAAGTGCATAAACAGAAAGGTAGTGCCTGCTTTGCAGTATAAAAATAGGTTAAAAAAGACTTTTCACTCACAATTTCAAACTAAATGTAAGGTATAAAAGTTTGCAGACTAGAAATACTTTATTTAACATCATAATTATAAATGGTAATTTTTTACTTATACAGAAATAAAGAAGAAAAAAGTAAAATTAAAATTATTGCAGTAAGAATTCAGAAATCATTGGTATCTTCTGGTACTTTGAGTTGATGCATATTCTCAATGGAAACAAAGAAAGGTGAAACTTGTAGGAATTAATTTTACTATGTTTTGTAAACAGTTTACTCTCCCTGAGTAAAGCACTGCTTCCCACATTTGCACTTGGTCTGTATTGGTCCAGCTCTGCTCTGACATGATAACCAGAACTCAAACTGGAAAACCCACAAATGAGTACCCGTTCAGAGGTTCCTAGGTTACTGACAGCTTTGGATTAAGCTACCGCTGCCAGCACTAAACCACAGGTCTTGATTTTCAAAGTCAGTTATTATATTCTCTATGGCATAAAAACTCAGATTGTATTTTGAAAAAAAGCATATAGATCACAAAATATAAAGCAGCTGCCTAAACATTTAAGTAATTGGAGATTTTGAATATAATTTAGTGAGTACTCAAATTCCACTTACATTGTTTAAATCCTCACCATTGAAGAAATCAAGGACTGTCAGTGTTTTATATAACCAACTCCGAATATAGAAACAGAACAACTCTTGGTAAAGACTTATCTGTGGATTCCAAGCATTTTCTGCTCGAAGTGTGTTAATTGAGAGAATATTTCTTCAGTGATATAGAAGAAGAATGAAAAAACAAGAGAGGAAAATATCTTTGCTGACTTTAAACAGATTACGCGTTTCTAGAGGCAGGATAATCATGTACTTGAAGGTGAATCTTCATTATAACTATTTCCCATTCTGTAGTCTTGTGCTACTGCACTGGCAGCAACGAAATTACTTAACTAAGCTGATCTGCACTCAAGAGAAGTTAAGAGGCGGAGTATACCATCTGGGCATTTGATTTTAACCATACTGTGTTGTTGATTGTATAAGCCAATAATTACTTCTCCACATACAAGAGCTAAACTTGTGCCTCTTGCTGACGCTTGTTTCCTTCCCCTTGAGTATTAGAATACTCTCCCGCATCGCAGAATCATGACAAAGAATGAATGCCAAATATCATAATCAGTATCAATGTAAATATCCTGAATATACAGTAGAGCTCTAACTATGGCTGAGGAAATGCAAAGTAGTTATCACTTACGGATGAGTGCTGGACTTCCAGAAACTGAGACTTCATTTAAATGTACCTGCAGTAGTACCCCTAATTTCTAAGATAAATTTGAAGCTCTTTAGGCACTATGCCATAGAGAGACCTCTTGTCAATACATTCAAAGACTACAAGAGAAGATTTTCCAAGCAGATCGTAGTGTGTCTGAGTATAACAAAGTTCAAGAGCTTGGGCATTTGAATGCTGAAGAAATGGAGAGATTGTATGTGAAGATAAAGAAAGTCTAAAACACAAGGATTGTGGTGGTATTACTAAAGAAAGTAAGCACTTAGGAGTACTTGGGAGACAACTAACATAGCTGCTAATTGCCCTAGTCCAGTAACTTTTTGGTTGTTGGTATTGATTTTGACATTCCTTTTTTAGCTTGACTCCTATTGACACTAATCCTCATTATGTTTACGCCATACTGTTCCCAAAAAGGGCTGTGGTAAACTAACAATTTTCAACATTGCAAATGCTTTTTCACACATGGAACTTGGGTTCTCTTCCAAGAGGAAAAGCAACTGCATCGCTTCCAGCTGAGGAGGGAGACGGGGGGCAGATTTTGTAGATTTTTCTCTACTGGTCACCAAACATATATGTTGCTTCTTTTTTTTTTAACAGTAAAACTAAATTTAGAAATGTTGTATTTCTTTTTTGAGGATAAGTGTGAGAATAACAAAGAAATTAAGCATCAGAAGGCTTACTCACAAAAGAAAACCTTGTAATAGTTTTGCCTTATACCTGTCTGAACTCCCAGGTAACTCTGCTCATAAAAATGGATGTTCTCCACTGAGTCACACATTTCCAGTTCTGACAGTTTGCTCCTCCTCCACTAGATCAGGTTCAGACAATGGAAATGCTTTTCAATATTAGTCGGGACAGCAGCCTGGCAATACCATTTCCACCTACATGTGATAAATGACTTATTTTCTACATCCAGTTCTTTCTTTTAAGCTGAGGAAAATGCAACAGTTCGAGGTGAAAAACTGGTATGTAGCAACATACCACAATTTTATGTTTGGGTCTAGTATTAGGGATTAAAGACACTACTGTCACATTTTAAAAATCACAAACTTAAATAAACGTACATGGGATTCAGTGAAACATACCTTGAAGTACTGTTTACTACTGAGGAAAACACCTGACTGGCTACTTACTCTTGCCCATTTATAATTCTAAACACCACAGTCCTCTTCACGGAGGTGATGATGTGCTAGATAACCACAAGCAGAGGCTGCACATTTAGACTCCCATTTGATAGCGCAGACTTATCCTTATAGAAATAACATTTGTGTTTCTGTTGACTTTGAAGGCTGAAGAAGCATACCTTTTTACATAGTTCTAACATACTGAATCAGCTTCTGAAGGGGAACAGAGTAAGGGAAGTTCTGAAACTTTTGAAGTAAGGGATTGCTAAACATGTACAGGTGATCTAACATTTTAGTCGGTAATGTCTACATCTGAACATTACTATCTGCACAACAGAAAATAGCTGTGACGCAGACGATGAAAAGTGATTAGGAAATTCTGTATTAGCCTAAACTAGAAAATTTTCACGACCATTGGTCTGGGCAACAGACAGTTCATCTCAATGGGACACAACACAGCAAGGTGCCTACTATTCTCAAGGAAAGCTCAAATCCTAAGTTTAATCCAAAACTGAAGATGGACTGCCTCAGGGTACAGTTATAATTACTCACGGATTTGTAGTTTTATTCATGTAGACAAGTGCTTCTTGCTGTTATTCTCTAGCGGCAGGGTTTCTAGCTCTTTCTCCCCTGGTTCATGTACATAGTTTGTTCACATGCACACATGGAGTTGCACTTTGTCTTTGGTTTTCATTTGCTGTCAATAGGAGTCTGAACACAAAGAGCCCTGGTTTGTGTTCCAGAACTCGTCTGACACACTTGCTTACAAAGTAACATTACTAAGCCTGGCGTTCTTATCTAACAGAGCTCTGACAGTTAGAGATGGGAATGAGGCAATGGTTAAGTGCGACTTCTTATCCTGACACGTAGCACGGACTTGGGCATGTACCTCCCTGTGCATCACTTGTCAATCAATTCAAACTCACAGCAGCTCTTTGTAGAACCAGATACACACTATTTTTTCTTAAAAATTACATGCATTTTATTAACAGAAAATGTTTTTTAATACATGTGGCACCTGAGTAGTTTCAGCTTGAAGTACTGGGGTTTTAAAATTTTGGTTTAAAATAAGGAAATTTATCAGGAGATGTTTTATTTTCTCTTTTAATTAGTTGCTATCACTTACAGTGTAGAGTAGAAGGAATATAGGCTGAAAATCCATCATCAGAGTATCAGTTTACACCCGGAAAATATCTGTGGCTACTTTCCATAAGAAAAGCTAGATTTTTTTAACCAGTAGGACACTAGACTATGCTTGGACCCTTCAGTGAGTGAAGGCACAAGGTGTCTATGGTTCTTTTAAAAAAAATAAATAGCCACAACTAAAATATGCCCCAGAAATCTAGTATCAATTTTTCTGCATGTGATCAAGGAGACAATCATATTGGTCAGGAAGATGGGAAAACAGCAAGTTCATTACCCACCCACTTCAAAATTGCACGAAGTCCAGCTATTAGCCATCTGGTCTTTAGAAAACAATTATATTTACTGTGAGAATTACTCAGATCATAAAGCATGTTTTAGCATTCAGATATATTTGTCCTGGTTACTCTCTAATAATTTCATTACTTACAGTAAACCTCTCCAAATATATTTGTAAATGATTCTCTATGGCTGATACTGTGGTAAACTGTCATTGATGCCATACTGGGTTTATGGAGATGCTCGTAAAAATGCAAAGCCATCTTCAATTATTCAGAAAGGTCATTTCAGAATATTTTGTATGGGTTTCTGTAAAATTGTTCCTTGCTAGTGTTTAGATATGCATTCAAATGTATAATAAGCAAATCTGTTATTTCTGCTAGCATTTTATAATAATAAGCAAATGCAGAACCACTTTTTACTCATAACTTCTATTTATACACAGGAAATTATATACTATTATATATAATGGCCTTTAAAATGAGGTTAGTTTAGTTTTGAAGTATCATTTTGAAGATATCAAATGGTTACTAATGTTCTGCTAAATAATTGTTTTCATCAACAGTAGCAACACAATGATCACGAGTATAGCTGTAACACCAGAGGCTTGTTTTATCATGTTGCTGACTAATCCTGCTCAGAGTTAGTATAAAGTACTGATAACTATGATGAAGAACCGGTCTGTCTAAACCTCATAATTTTGCCATAACTGATAGTGGCTGAATGCCCAAATCAAACAGCTTCGCAGAACTTTGTTGTGAAAAAAATGAAGGCCAGTCAATTGAGGAATAGTATTCTAAAACAAATCCACTATTTCCAGGCCTACATCATGTATATTGTACCCACTATGAGCAGTTATTCCATGTGGATAAAAACTGACAAGAATTTCAAAATCAGCCATATTACATTCTGAAAAGAGTTGTTTAGTCAAACTTTGCCCGAGGCCTCCCTGCCCCGATAAGTTCACATAACTAGGAACTAGAGCCCTTAGCTTTAATGCGAATACTTATGGGATTAAACTGTGTTACATGTAAGGACTGAAGTATCCACCCCTTTGCCATCAATTTCTCCTGAGCAGCATATCTGAAAGCAATGAATTCACAACTCATAGCTACAAAGAACACAATCAGCAGCAGCCCATTTACATAGCTACAATTTTGCCCACAGAAATGAGTACTGCAGTATGGACCTTTTCTCCTTCTGAACTGTTTTTGGGTGGACTGTAACTTTAGCTAGCATTGAAGCTTTGAATCCTCAGTATTTGTTTTATAGAACAACACGCATACATCTCTATGTGCCTACACACGGACCTCGTGACAAATTGGAAGCTGCAATTCACTCCTGTCTTGCAGAGGAAAATATTTTGTCCTGAGCAAGCTTAAAAGAGCAAAACTAAAGGTATATGCCTAAATGTCTAATAATACATTTGATAACTTCAGCACAAAAACCAGATATCATTCGGGAGCATAATACATTCAACAGCTACTACATATAGCCCTTGAAAGTGAACATCAGAATACCCTGATTGCAGGTAAAAACCACAGAAAACAGCTCACAGGAAGAAAAATCTCCCATGAAAATTTACTGTTTCCATTTCAGCTGCATTCACCAGACCCCATCCAATACCAAAGCTATTTTCTACCAATTTAAAAGTAAGCATTATGACAATTTTCTTTTTTTACCTAGAAATGCAGTTAGATTCTTTTGCTGTCAGATTGACCCTGTGATAGAGACGTAGGGGCAAGAAAGCGCAGAAAGGACAAGAATTGCATGCTTGCGCTCTGAGCACATAAATTAGTTTCAAGACAATGTCTTCTGCTCTTTCATTAAGATGCTCCTCAATGCTCTACAATGTGAATTCTGTAAAACTGTTTGTAAAATTTTAATTAAAAAAATGCTATAAACTCTCAAAATTTGCTTGGTCTCATACTTTGATAAAAAGACTTTTCAGGGAAAGTCTTGAAGAAACAAACTATTCCTTCAGTAAACAAAATAACTAATCCACCAGCCCACCAGCTAAGTCAGCACAGTCATGGTGACTGCTAACACATGCTGATTCAGAGAAAAGCAACTCTCCTCCTGATTTTGTAGGGAGTACATTAGAGAGTAATAATGATTCCCCCGAGTCCAGAAGTGTACTACTCTGCTACCTGACACATCTCAACTATGTTTTTTAATTTCTTGAAGATCTCTCATAAATGTGGTCCATTTCTTCCTTCTGTTAACTTGGCTGTCCTCCATGTTTCACCTGGAATGGGCAGGAAAGAACTTAGAAAACTGCAACTTAGAAAGTTTACAGAACACTGTAATAAAGTATGAATATTTTATATTTATTTAATTTGATGCTTAACAATACAAATTAGGTTTCCACAAACTGCATTTCTTTTAGTTTTTACAAAAAACATGTACAACATTTTGTGTTACCATGATTTGATATTTTTCACCTTTTTAACTGGAGATGTCAAAGAATTTTAGTTCACTAAAATCTGGGAACATAGAATGACTTTTTTCCCCCTACATTTCTTTAGTTTACAGGGAATAATTTTTTCAGCACTTGAAGCAATCGTTTATAAGGTAATTGTCTAAAGACTGTATATATAAAAACAGTGATCTAGAAAATGGTGCCAGGTCTGAAGATACTATTTCACCTAAATATTGCTTACTTGCTAGCACAGGTTGCTGTTTGGAATTTTACTGGAATATTTCTCACAGTCCAGTATCACTTGGAGAGCAGACAGGTGAAATAGTATCATGTTACCAATTCTAACTAGCACTGGTCGTACAGATTAAATATTGATTTAAAGTTGCAAGAAATTAGACCTTTTTGGTACCAAGTTATTAGGTTAGAATATAGTTAATAATTCAGAGATCAAGGCTGATGTGAAAAAAAAACCCAAACAATTTCACATTGTATTTCTTGTCAGTAAAAAATGATATATTGTAATGTTTAATTTCCTCCTGCACTAGAATTGAAACTGAAATGGAGAGATCTTCTGTGATATGAAAATATGCAAGTTTCCAGCTCAGAAGCAGTTAAACCTTTTTGGTTTAGTTCAACATTAAGTAGTATTCACCTGCCATTGTACCTCATATGAACTGTAATTTGGGTGCTTCACACTTGCCTATTTTTTCTCTTATTGCCCAGCTGAGATTACTTTTCAAGAGATGCAATAGTTTTCCTAGTATGAAAACTGCACTGTAAATGATAGACATGGCATTTTCATCATGTCAGCTGCTCGCCCTGGCTGCTCCCTAAGGGATGGGGAGGGAGCCAGGAGCTGAGGATGTCCAGCACAGACAGTGCCTTCAACGACAGAGCACAGATCTTCAGGGTTTGAACACAGCGAGCAGAGTGGTGCTGGCAGAAAGGTCCATTGGCTATCCCAAATAAGACAAGTGGGGAACCAGGTCCAGCGTCCAAACAGAAAGTCCAGTCAGAAGCAAAAGGAGTTGAGCTCTGAGACAACTGTCAGAAGGGTTATGACGCAGCCCCAAAGTCTATATGGGAGACGTGGCCTAAGACAGTCCCAGATACAAGCTGGAACTTAGATCTGAGTAGTCAGTCCAGGAGCTGAGCTCACTTACAATGCATATATGAGGTCCGCCAAGGAGGCAGCACCCGAGACGGGACTGAAAACAAGGGCATCTATGATGTAGCTCAAACAAGCACTAAAGCTTAAGGGTTAAGCTTTAAGCTTAAGTAGCGCCCCAGGCCCATGGGCAGGGTCTGGGTAGGAGCCCCAGGTGGGGCTGTTCAGGGCTATTATTTATGCACTCAGGGTCCTGAAACATTAAATACACTTTCAAAGAGGCAGAGCTGTGATACAATTGAACCATGTTCTCTGTAACATAGGTACGGGTGCTGAAAGTGTTTGCTGTCTTTGAAGACAAGTGTGTATATCACATTTTGGGAGGCAGCTTGAAATATGCATTTGATTAGAGATATTTATGTGAATTTATGTGGATTAATAAACTTTCATTCCAAAAGCACTTAAAAGAATCAGATGCATGTTTATTCATTGTATCTGGCACGCTAACTTATACAATTTTCCCATTTTTAGAGCATGTTTCTTTAATGTGTTCTATGATTGCAATTAGATCAGTACCAAGAGGAAATGTATGCACTTAGAAATTGATTGAACCCACTATTAATAGTGCTTTTTGGATTCTGTACTACATAGCAAAGAGTCAGATGCAAGACAAAATGTTATTATAATTGAGCATTAATCCAAAGAGCAAAAAAAAAAAAATCAAATAAGATTAACAGACCATGGATGCATTATCTCATTTGGACTAATACAAGAAATAACCATGCAAAACAAGGAATTGTATTCACAAATTGTCTTTGTATCTGCAGCAACAAAATATATAGCTGTTGATACTCTTAGAAAAATCTCATTTCTATAAATTGTGCACTCTTGAAAGTGTTGCCAAGTATTTTGCACAGTATACCTGAGAAAAAGTATATTGACCATTATAAATGGTCATTAAAACGTGATGTTTTAATGTGATAATGTTTAAAGATACTGTTTCACATGTCTGAAGGGCCTGCATGTCTGGCATGAAAGCTGCTTTTACTCTACAGATGCTAGATACATCTAACAGAGTTACTGGAAATCACTGATCTGGACACTCCATGATTGGTATGGAAGAACCCTCCCCATTGCTTGACAATTTCTTGACCATTGAACTACTTAATATCAGTACTCTAGATTTGTTGTTTCCATGCAGAGCTATGGACTGCAAATCAATTTCATTCACATAATCTGCAACATTATTTTTACTTTATCCAGATACTTCTGCAGAATCATTCGACCTCTCTTGACAACAGTCCTTACAATTTTTGAGTCTCAGTCCTTCTTCCATATTCTTGGTAGAACTAAACTTCTATTTTTATATTTATATTTTAAGAGATGAAAACCATATTTCTTTCTGGGGAGAATCATACAGTAAAAAAGAAAAGCTTGATTCCATTGCATGTTCAAGTTATTTGCTGGTTCCTGGCTTGTCTATTCCATTATCAGGCATGTTTAACAAGGAAGCAGCTTCATAAACATGAGTTGAGACAGCATCAATATCCTTGGTACCAAACCCTTAAGTTAAAAACACTAGCAATTCATTAAAAATCAGTTACACTGCATCTAGAAGTGGGGGGAAAAAAGTTTGAAACTGCCACCTTGGTAAGTCTGCAGTTTTCACAATAAGCAATTGATATAAACTGTCTAGGACCAAAATAAGGGATCCAGAATCCTCTGTACTGAGCGCAGGATGGCTCCTCCACTCTGTGTACACTCAACATTCCAAAGCATAATGGGGGGAGCTGGAGGCAGAAAAAGATGAAGGCACCGAGGTCTCTAACCAGATGCCTTCACTCACTCATCCTGCATTCAGTAGCTGCTTCACCACCACCACGGGGCTGCTGATATACTGATTTTCTACTGGAGGATGTGCAAAGGGAGAGTACCAACATCTCTCTCACCAGTTCTACTGCATGGAGAATGGCAGTGGCCATTTCTTTCTTCCAGAGTACAGAATATTTGAGCGTAATCTTTTTAGTCATAGCAGCCATATTGTGTTAAAACCTTTACTGTCAGCTGATTAGTTATTAAAATCACAACTCATGCCAGGGCACTGGAATTCTAAAGGACTTCGACTTCTGTCTTTGCGAGAGAACACTGGTGCGATACAGCTCTACGTCGATGGATGACACTTTATCACTTTTTTCTTATTCAAATTCCTGTAGCACTGTTTCTACATGCGATCCTTTTCAACCAAGATGGTGAGCGTGTCAGGGAGTCCAGGAAGGATTTTCTAAACAAGTTTTACCTTAGGAAAATTAGTTCAGTGATACAACTCGCAAAGCTGCATCACTTGCTAGGACAGTGACAAACTGAGACAAGCAGTATGCGCAACACTGAATTTTTGTGTCTAAGAAACAAAAGCTTAAATTTGAATATACCCTGTAAGGAAGAGATTTCAAGGTGTATAAATGCCTAAAAGAGAAAAAAATGCACTGTATCTATTTTCCTGATGCATTAAGAAGTTAGGAAACACTGGAGTAATTTTCTGTTTAACTTCTCTAACTTGAAGATAGCAACAATGATTCTGTTTTTTGGAGGGTGGGTTGTTTGTTTGTTGGGGTTTTTTTTGCTTTGGTCGGGTGTTTTTTACTCTGAGAATCCTTTGTCAGCACAGTATCGCTGACCAGGGGAAATCTGGCCCTCAGTTTTACTTTTCTGCAGAATCTCTGTGTAAAGCTTTTGTTTCATGCTATATGTAGGCTAACCCCTAGATGGAGACCTTATCGCAAACACACACACAGACCTGACTACGCAGTGTATTATAACATTTACCTTGCCCAAACTAACACACTTTAAGAAGTTACTTTTGATGAACTGAATATTGATTCTGAAAGGTTTTTTTTCAAGTGCTACATAATCATCATAAACTGTATATAACACTTCACAGTTTCCTAATTCTGTTGTTGTTCAGCCTGACAGGGAGTCTTGTAAACCAGTTAACTCTCTTCATTAAATGTGAGCTATTCTTTCATAGGTATTTTTTTATACAGTAATTCCTCTAATTTTTAGCTGCTCTCCCAGTATTATTCTAATACAGGGTCCATGTCTTATTTATTCTACTGTAAAGATAGAATCACTGTACTGAAGTCCGAATTTGCTCAAGGTTTATGCCCGTCAAAAAAACCCTGCAGTTTGCCAATCTGCATATATAACATAATCAGGTATGTCTCTGACAGAGTATGTAAAAAGAAGCTGACAACAGCTGGAAAGTGGCTGGACCATTACTACTACTATTTATGGGAAGAACATACCATTTCATATTGTGTTTAGATCCAGTACCTGCCCATCCAATCCATGGACATGAAGTTTCAAACGGTTTGGTTAACTAGCTCACTGCTACTAATGTTGGATGACTGGGGAATGGCTACCAGGTGATGCAAAGGCAAGTACTCCTTTGTGGCTCCTTGTTCCAGTTGCAGCTTTATCCAATGCGTTGATCTCTTGAGATATTTAAGAGCTAGGTTAATGGCAAGTCTTTTACTTGGAGTCTGTCAGGAATTATTAACCCATGACAAGACTGTAAAGTTTTTAATGTGGGTTTTTGTTCATATTTAATTTAATTTTTTTGAACTCTGGTTTGGGTTTAAACTTAATTTTCTGCATCTTTATCTTTTACTACGAGTGGTGGGTTTAAACACAGCCTGTAAGAAAATAATCATTAGTGGAGGGAATGACAAAATCTCTGGGCAGAGAACAAGGTTTGAATGACGTATAAAATTAGAAATGTCAGTGACTATCGTACTTGAAATAAGAGATCCTTCATATAACCAAATAACTTGGATCTACAGTATGTTCTCACATATTTATGACTACTATTTATTATCAAGATTTGAGTTACTTCTAACTGGAATATAGACTGGAACCCTTCGGTGACTGTTGAACAAGCCTACAAATCAGCTTAATGGAGTTGCTGGTATCTGTACATTTATGGCATAGACTAAATATAAGTTGCCTATTCTGATAATTATGTAAAGTGGTGATATATTTAAGCTTAAAGAAGATTATATATATAACAATTACGTATCTATACATATATTAGAGAGAGTGAGAGAGTTATACTTGTTAAACTCAGATTAGTACTGCTAAACTAAGTCAGAATACAGGAGATACTTTCCCACTTACTACTGACTCAGTATTTCATTTGAAATTATTATTGGCCAAAATAATCCAAGTAGTAGATATGGAACCAGAAATCCCCACACGGCTGAAGCAGTCAAACTCCTCCTTTCCAGCCAACGTGGAGGAATTGAATCTTGCTGCCTCGGAACAGCCATTAGAGCCTACTTTGTGGAAGTGGAACTGGATATGATTTACTTCAGGTGGAAAAAACAAAGTAAACACTGCCAGTTTCCTGGGTCTGACTGTTTTAATCATTCAACTGCTTGATGAAAGAATTCTTATCTTTTCAAGAAAACAGCAGTTGCTCACAAATATTATGTAGAAAACTGCTTACAAAGGGAAGCAGGATCAAGCCCTTCAGATAAAATCAGAGGAAAAAAGCTGTGATTCAGCTCAGACCTTAGCTTAATGCAGACATGAGTTGTTCTTTTCCAGAGATGTTTGTAGGCATGTGCAGAATAACAATTCTTTGTGCTTAATACAGAAAGCTGAAAATCTATGACACTTAATGTACATCCAGAATCAGGCTCAATCTGATCAGAAAGGAAAAATTTGGGGTGTGGAGGCATTAAAAATAGAAATCTTTGACTCAGATACTGAAATTCTTCTTGAATCTCTTTTTAATCTGGAATGTATCTTGGGTGTTTTTTTTTGGAAAATCTCTGTTACTATAATGGGAGATTGGTAATTGCAAGGATCCTTACCGTATTTTTCATTACCAAACCACATACAATGTCTGAATTATTTAGAGTGCATCAAGCAGTTTTACAAAACAAACAAACAAAACTTTTGGGGGATGGGTGTAATTTTTGATACATAACTGCAAATTTTCTGCTGAGCATGTTTTTATTCCTTATGAAAACTGCGAAAACTAAAGCATTATATCCCCCACTATGAACAGGTATTTGCGACAGGTAGTGCCTCAAGTGCTTTCATAGCTGTCTCACAAGCTTTCTCACCTTCATCTGCAAACTACAAACTAAATTCTTTGTTGAGTGAGTAAAATCTTACATTATGCAGCTTGATTTTGGAAAATGAATGAGCATGAAAAACGGTTTAACTAAAAAAACCCACCCCAAACAACTATGGGTATCCACTAGCAATAATTCTACAGTTAATCCAAAGCCATTGACCACTATTATTGACTCCACTGAGTTTTGCATCAGACACCTAATACGTCTTTTTCTCTGTCCCGGTGAACAGAAACACAATTTGCCTCCTGGTGCTTGCTTTGTATGTCTGTCATTCTTCAATAAAGGATTACAAATCCAGACGGTAAACTAATTAAACTGTCCCAGCAAAAATAGGAATAAAAAAGTAAAATGCCTTTTTTGGTGTTTATTTTTTTGTTATACATTCTGAACAGATTCTTGGAGTATGTGCCAGTTATAAAATGTAATCCTGGGAGGGTAGATTGGTAAATGATTTCTACTCATTTGCACTTGTTTCAAAGGTGACTCCATCACCGCTATCTGAAAGACACTCTGCCCCTCAGTAACAAATGATTACAGCTAAATGAATCCCAGAGGTTTGCCACTAATGCAGAACAAAGGCATAAGAATGAGAGCTGTGGTTCAAGATCTATTTTTTATACCAGCATAATTTTTTGCTTCACTGATCTATCACTAAACAACAGCTGCTGGGGTAGAGACTAACTGCACTGTAGGAACGTTACCAAATCCTTTAGTGACTGGTCGCATGTGTTTGCCTCAGGCCTTCAAAAAAAGTCAGAAACTTGTGAAGAGGACTGGCAGGTTAATGTCACCTTATTTCTGTAAAGGATTTGAAGATGCTAGACGCACTGGAATGACAGCCTCCAGTAACTCCAAATGTCTGAAGGATTTCTATTGCTATCTAAGCATACATGGCCAACCCCTGTTGAAAGCGTAGGTGCTGGGAGGAAGAGGGAAGAAAAGAGAAATGAATAAAATAAAATAAAAAAGGGGTTTTATATATACTGTCTTAGAAATTAAACTTTTGCTATATTTATAAGTTGCTGCGTTTTTTTTCCCCTATCATCAGAAACCTATGTTCTAATTTCTGAATGCTTGAAATAGCCCTCCTATCACTTTCTAGGCAAAAAGTATCATAAAACCGGTAGCATATAAAGCATTCATAATTGGAGAAAAAACAGATTTTTCTCATGTTAGATGCTACCAGAAGTCTGTATATAACAAGATTAAAGTAAAAGAACCAAAGTGGATTTTCTTGATTTCCACTGAAACTCAGTATTCTTTTCACTAATAATCACCTTTTTGAAGGTGATTATTAATTCTGCAGAAAACATAAGACAATTGTAACCCCCAGCTACAAGAACTATATTACTAAGTAACTTGTAAAAGTGAAGTTGTAATAGAAACAGAAGGAAGCTTTTGCAAAGACGGTAAAATAAACAGGTTTTGTTTCCTCTACAGTACTAGAGAAGCCCATTGATGAGTCAGAGGCGTTCTCCATTACTTCTTTTTCTCCCACCATTTCATCTTTCTTTATGATATTGAGGGAGTTTATTCCTGTTTTAAAATATTCTTATATTCTAAGAGCATTGAAGTAATTCTAAGAACATCATGGTGTTCAACTTTGCTTGGAGATGTATTTCACATTACTGAATGGACAGCTGAGGTGTATTTAATTCTATTTCCATGTATAATGGAAGAAACTGGTTGATATCTTGAAGCCCCTTGCTGTCATTGCTGTAAAAGTGCTAGTAGGCCTTAATGGCCCGGAACAACCAAACTGGCTGCTGAATCAACTGTTCAGCTTCACCGTGTAGACAGGTAGAGAATACTGTCTCTAAACTATGTAGGGAGTACTAATTATTCTCTTCCAACTCAGCTGCTAGTACAAGACAGTAAACAACAGTGACTACTTAAATATTCAGAAGACAGAATACCAGTATGGGAATGCCTGTAAGGAAAGGGGTTTGTGAATGCTGTAGACTTCATTTGAGGAACTGGCATTTCTACGTATGAGATGGTAAGTGTTCAAAAATAAAACGCTACTCATTTGAACTGCCCAAACAAGAATGAGTTTGTTATAATTTCCTCGATTATTTCTAGATGTCAGAAACATATCGTCCATCATTTTTTTAGTCAGAAATCAACTTGCTGTCTGTTCTAAATGCATAAAATAAGTGATGAAAGCACTTCCTGTTTGAAAGTTTTCTTTCACAGCATTTCTCCATAGCATACCAGTCAGACCAGAGAACTGACCTGAAAAATCTATCTGCAGAAGATACAGAAACATAACGTGCTGCTAACTAGAAAGATCTCCAGTAAAACAAGTACTGCAGATTTGGCAACAGTTTCCTGTTTCACTATGGAGAACTGCAATGGAACAAAGCAGGAGATTAAAACAACCAAGCGGGAGAACACACAAATCTGACATTGCTGATTACTCCTCTTGGATGAATACGAATGGATTTGGAACCACATGAAAAACTGGGATAGGCAAAGTGATGAATGACTGATGGGAGTGCCATCCCTGTGGAGGAAGGATGAGTTTGGCAGCCTGAGTACTTCAATTTCCCCATGTTCTAACAAATTCAGGTTGTGTTGCTCTGAGTGACAATGTGCACAGATGTGTAGCTTTGAAAATTAACAGTGTACGAAGAACTGTGAAGTTCAAGTTGAAAGCTCAGAATATTTTGATCTTGCAGTTCACCTTGTCACATGAAGCATCCCCAAAGTCTTCAGCAGTGCTTGACTTACTATAAAAATTTATCTGGAAAAATCCAATTTTAGTCTTGCTACTGCTCTGATGCAAGAAAGTTTACTCCAGTCAAAAAGAGCCGTATCTGTGCAATAGTGGCACTCTAAATATGATTTTTGAGATACAAAAAGCTATGAGAAAAAAGGATTGTGAGGATGCAATGCATGAATGATTTCTTTCTCTTTTACTTATGAAGTCCCAAGGCAGAGGTCGTTAAGACTTAGTTTGTAACTGAACTTCCTTTCTCAAATGAAGCACTTACAAACATTTGTTCAACTCAGACTCAATAAATGCATCATAATTGCTATTTACAAACTTGTTTATTCATATTCCTACAATCTCAACTTACCTAATTATCATATGAATGCTTTCAAGTCCCTATAGAACATCTGCAAGCAGTATAAAAAGCAGTGACTACGTCTGAGCAGTCATAAGCTGGAAAAGCTCCTATGACCAATCACTAAGCTATCTCTTTAGAGAGTGGAAAGGGAGTAGAAAGGAGAAGATGATGATACAGTTTTAAAAAACCTTTTCCCATGGCTAGGTTACTCCGTCTCTCAGGCACCATTAAATCTTACTTTTTATGGCCTGATGTTGACTACAAAAAAAAAGTCAACAGACCTTGTATAACAATGCCTATGTTTTCACTTGTTCATAGATGTGTAGCAACTCCAGAAGACATGGAGGGATGTAAGAATGACTGTAGAATGAGCAGGAAAATTAAACTTTTTTCTTTTAACTTTGTCATCATTTTACAGTTTTTCCATTTGAACTCTGGTAAGTTGCATATAAAATCATAATAAGGAAGTCCAAAAAAGGTTTGAAGAACAACTTGCTTAAGGCATAAAAGGTAATAATAAAAGCTTTTTCAAACACAGAATTGGTAGGGCTGACAAACGATCAAGGAGTGAAAAGAGAACTAAAGGCAAGTTAAGACCACAACAGAAAAGCTGAATGGACTCTTTCCATCAGTGCTTACTATGAAGGAGGTTAAAGAGATTCTTGACATCAGGGCCATTCTTTAAAAATTACGAGTTCTGGATTTGCCTCAATTTTAAGTGTCTATAAAAGAGTTTTTTTAAAAAAATAAAAATATTATCAAGTCATCAGAAATTGGCAGTACAAGAAACTATTCACCCCAAAGTCCTAAAGAAATTAAATATGAAGTTGCTGAACTCCTAGGCTGATCCATCAGCTAAATCATCTTCAACCACTAAACAGAAGGCGGTAAGTGCAACACCCATTTTTAAAATGGGACCCAGGGATGATTTCATGAGTACCGATGAGCAAGTCTGACCTCTACACTAAGTAAATTTGTAGGAATCTGGATAAAGAACAAAATTTCTAAGCATATGGATAAATACAATGTATTGGCATAGAGCATACCCAGATTTATTGATCTATTTGATTCCCTGAAGGGACTGCAGGGCCAGGCACACAAGGGTGATCCAGGGGATTATTTTTTAACAAGATCCCTTTCCAAAGGCTCAACAGAGAACAGACACGGCAAAAGATAAAGTAGAAGGTTCTCTTAAGGACTATTGACAGTTTAAAAGATGGGATATAATAGATAAGAAAAAAGACTTGTTATCATAATAGGAAAGGCACCAATGGCATTATAGAAGGATTTATGCTGCGACACATGGTATTCAACATATGTGACCCAGAAGAAAAGAATGATGAGGTAAAAAAAGTTTGCAGATTCTACAGAATTATTCAGAATAATGAAATATAAGTGTTATATGAAAAGCTGTTGAAGAACTTCACAATACTAAGGGTAATAAAATAACAAATCAAATTAAATAGAATCATAGAATCGTTAAGGTTGGAAGGGACCTTTAAGATCATTAAGTCCAACCATTACCCTAACCTGACAAAACCACTTCTAAACCATATCCCCAAGTACCACGTCTGCCCTTTTTTTAAACACCTCCAGGGATGGCGAATCCACCACCTCCCCGGGCAGCCTATTCCAATGCCGGAGAACCCTTTCAGTGAAAAATTTTTCCTAATATCCAACCTAAATCTGCCCTGGCTTAACTTGAAGCCATTTCCTCTCGTCCCATCACTTGTCACTATGTGAAGAAATGTCAATGGAAAAGAATAAGCATCAGGATATGCTAATATCACACTAGCTAATTCCACTCAGGAGACGGAACTTCTTTTCACTTTGGATTGTTCTTTTGAGTATGTTCAAATCAGAACAGAATTGTTCAAAAAGGTAAGATGAGCACTAAAAACTACTGAAAAGAAAAAACATTAGTATGTCACTACATAAATTAGTGACAATCCAACAATTTTTGGTCACTTCAGCTTGAAATATAAAGTAGTACCAAAGAAAGATATAGAGAAGCTGACATTACCGATAACAGCTATGAGACAGCATCTATACAAGAAATGAAATAGAGAAGCGAGACTAAACCCCTTCATATGGGGAAAAAAATCCCCCAAAGGGTCTGTGATAGAGATCTATGTCACCATGGGTATTTTGAAATGATTGAAGGAGTACTCCCTAAATTCCTAAGGAGCACAACAAAATTTAATGGAAAAGGAGGATTTTTTCATGCAGTCAGAATTATAGAAGTCATTGCCAAAAGTACAATGGAAAGCAAAAGTAAAAGAGAGTTTAAATAGAGATTACTCTAATATGCAATAGGCTCATCATCTGTTATGAAGCACAATGGTTCTGAAGCTACCACAAACTCTAGAGGTATTTAAACATAGGACGTTTAAAAATTACAGGCTTATATAAAAGGAAAGATCATATTTCACCTGCCCTATGCTGTAGATGTGCTACTGGCCAGAACTGCAAACAGGAAACTATATGAAACAGACCTTTGGTTTGACACAGTCTTATTTTTATACTCCCCAAAGCCAGGAAATATTAATACCACCTCTGAAGTTCATTCATATATACAATTAACTTTAATTTGGATTAGAGGTTTTGTGATTGTCTTACAGGAGTAACAAACATTAAAACATTAAAAATCCTACTCCAATTACTCTTTGTCTTAGTAAGGAAATGTCTTCTCTCTTCCTCTTACTAGGATACAAGATTTGCCTGCCCCTGACTGTTTTCTCAAGCTTAAAGTTCTTTACAAACTATTCATTTGGTGGTATGTAAGGGGAAAGACACACCCTGTACTTTCATCCAGACAAAGGACTACAAACTTCCAGAGTAGAGTATTAAGCAGCCACCATTATGTTAGGGAAAAGTAAAATCTAATCACAAGTGGATAAAAATAGTTATTTTTGTTTGTATTTTTTCAGTGATTTGATAGCATTGGATCAGAAGAAGGAACTGTAGTCAGTTATGTGTTCCACAAAAGGGAATTGCAAAGCAGAAAAACACAGCTATCTAAACTTTCTCAGGATGGTTACCAATTTGTTATTGAATAGAAGTTTGTTAGTTTCCTCAGTGCCAAGGTGTACATGACAGCAAGTTACTGAATACATGTTCACAAGGATACAACCAAGCCATTTGTTCCATTCTGGACATGAATCCTCACCCTAGAGTTCTTTGAAGTGCCATTAATGAATAGCATGCATGCTGCAGGGAACGTCTGTGGGGTTTTGCCACTGGTTTCTTTTGGGCCAACATTCTTTGTGCTTTGCAAACATTGGCCTTCTTTACTCCAGAAGAAGTTTTTATACATCACTTGTGTTTTGCAAAGCTATTTATTAATTTCTATATTATTTTAAGTTTTTTCCCCCTAAAAAATGTATTTATGTCTCATTGTCTTCAATTGACGTTTGTTTTTGCTAAAGTTCCCTTCCCTTTTGCTCTATCTAGACTGTATACAGGGAAATGTTAAAGATTTTTCTTCAAATAACAGTTCTCTAGCTCTTTTGATTGCCCTCTGGGTTTCACTACAATCACTGGCAGCTGAGCATGAAATCATGCTGCTGAGTAAAACATGGTGGATTCTTCATAAAAGAATTCTTGATTACATTTCTTTTACATATTTATTTATATGTTAGATAGAAGATGAGGAACGGAATGCCAGTCAGTGAGCCACATTCTGATTGGCAGGTGATATCCCCGTACCACTGAGCAGCACCTGTGCCTACACAATGTTTACAACAAATCAAGCCTTCGATGAAAATTAATTACCCAACCTAAGCCTTGGAAAGGCCAAGTGACACTGATTGGGAAATCAAAGCAATAGCTGAAATGTTACCTGCTCCCTTCTCTAAAGGCACACAGCTTTCTCATTATTGCGTTTTTCAGTTTTAGGAGACTTAGCTGTATTTCACACATATTTCCTCAGCTACAAAGTATGAGTTGGATGTGGTAAAATCTGCACATCACAACTCTGTGGTACAACTGTTTAATACTGTTTGTTTACTGCTATTCAAAGAACAGGGTTAAATGATTTTAGACATTGATTTTTGAAGCAAATCATATTAAATTATGCCAGCAATCCAATTCTATCTTCCTAAAACTCAATACAAATTGGGTCACTTCCACTGACAGACATCTGAATATACATTCTTTATACTAGAGGCAACTCATTTAGTTATGATTGTATCACTCACTGAACACGAGTGTTTCAGATCACATTCAAATACGGCAGCATTTCCTGATTTTTCTTGACCCCTTAGGAGATGATGGAAACAAAAAGCAAACAGAGTTCAGAAAATATACAAGAAAACACAGAGGTTTTGCAGATACGGACAAATTCCTTTGATGTAGATGGATAGACAGTAACAAAAAACTCATAAAATACTTGTTCCTTTTAGGCAGTCCAGCCTGCAACTCTGCATGCATATTGTCTTTTTAAAGTACTTTTCATTTTCTTAGTAAGCATCCAGTACTGTAAGACACTGTATAGATACTAGATTCCACACATTGTTGATCTGATCCTGCAACTCCTTTCATATCTAAACGACTTCAGTAAAGAACCATTTAAATCTACCGAATTTCTTTGCAGGATAAGACTGTGTAGAACAATCTTGCTTGGTAGAAATCTCCATCATTTCTTGTATACCCATCACATTTTTAAATAAAACACAGTTTTCAAAAGTTTAATGAAATACTGAGTTTTTAAAATAAGTAATACCAGTATGATAGTGTGTGGTATTTTTGAACACAATTTTAATGACCATTATAATTAGTCTTTCTGTTTCAATGTTGTGACAATCTGTTTCATGCTGTTCAGTCAAAATTTTTATAGAAATTTCCAATCCTTGCAAAGCTTATCATACAGAAAGGTTGGGAGGAGAGAGAGGAAGGTCTAAATTATCGGAAAAGAACAGAATATAAAAATACCATAATACATGCAGTTCAAATGAAATCTTGACAGCTGCTATTCACAAATATTGCTGACATGGTTTATATTATATTAAAATTCAGAATTACTGCATTTTCATCAGTTTCTCATTTCACAGCTGGCATTTCATGTTGTCAGCATCCTGTGATTTACAAGGCTGCATGTAGTGTAAAAATGTTGTTTTAAATGGACAATTTCATACGCATGTTTACTAATTGATATGCTGTGGCAACTTAAAATGTAAACATACTGTGTGTTCCAAAAGCCAGAGTGCTTTACATAAGAAAAAGAGCTGAACCTAATAGCTTTGGTTTCATTAAACTTTTATAGAAGTCACTAGAAAACAAACATTTCTATGCAAATTTTAAAAGAATGACTTAATTTGTGAAGTTACTTTTGCAACGTCAAAAATGCAATGTAAAATACATAAAAAATGGTACTGATACTCATTACTAGAAGATATAGAAGCTGTTAACCAGACAGACCATGGAGTCTTAATAAAGCACTGTTTTCTAATAATGTTTACATAGGATTCATTGTGATATTTTCCAAAGTGATATAAAGCAAGCCTAGCAGAAAATGCAAATGCTCTATTCCAGCAATGTTTTTCTTCTTCTAAGACCTGCAGAAATGATGGAAAGGACAAATTTCCTGGGAATTAAGTCAATATTTTATACATTTCATCGTGCTTCTCTATTCCAGTCTTCAGAGGGAATACAGGATAAAACCTATATTTCTGCAGTTCCCTGTGATATAAAGCATGCAAAATCATCTGCATATAAGTAACTTGGAAAGTTTGGGTGGGCCGAAAGATTTTAGTGGAATTCCTTAAATATAACACTAGTCAGAGAAAAAAATGCATGGCTCTTTCCAAAGCTGTCTCTCCCTTTTTACAAAAGCCACTATTAAGCAGCTCAAAGTCTGGAACAAACTTGTATGTGCCATACAATGTTTTTAGGTCAGTAACAAGCCACACATTCAAATTTTATCCTAAAATCTGAGGTACTCCAGAATATTTCTTGACAGCAGTAGGAGAATCAGGAGAAAGAGGTGGCAAAATTATTCCAAGCCTAACCCTTTTTACCTTTGCAAGCCTTCTACTCTATCTGTAAGAAAGAAAGGGCCCTTGACTGTGGGCAGGCGATGCTCTGATGCTTACGCTGACATCATTTTCAGGTTTTCCACAGATTTTGTACTACAAACAACAATGGAGAGGGGCTCTGAAAGCATCACCAGCAACTCAGTGCCCTACTCCAGTGACCTTTTCAGCCAAACCCCTTCTCTTCCCACTTATCCCTACCCCAACTAATATACCTTATTCCCACATTCTTTTTGATATCATTACAGGAGTTTTTTTTGCAGTACAAATGTCCGATTTTTTTTTTTCCAAGTCTGAATTTTTTGCCATAGTCTTCATAGCATTCACCTTATGTGGAAAGTTTTAAATTTTTGAATAATGTTTTCAAAACTGGTTTCCCTTAAGATGCTGACAAGCCCCATGCATCAAGAAAAAAGTGTTTAATGTCTTGGGTCAAACAGGACATGATCAAAACCAGGATTTGGGCACTAAGAAAGTAAAAAACATGATAATTAAAATAATTCTCTCATTTGGGGCATTAGTTGAAGTACGCCAGCAGCACTTGCCTAAATGAAATTTGGATTAATAAGTGTCCTGCAGCCTCACAGTGTTCATTCCAGAAGAGTACAAGTAAGCATAGTACTTGTAGAATATTCTGTCTTACAGAAGTTGGCACTTGGCTATGACACCTCTCCAGCTTTGAACAGAAGTACCAAGTATCTTCTTGCAGAAGCCTAAGCATTCCTCTCATGAGACTTTTTGATCACTTTTTTTATATACTTCAAGCATGAATTACCTGCAATATTGTGCTGTTAAGAGCCGTGAATTAGACAAGAGTAAACAGATTTTCCTCAGCCATGCTATACAAGAGGCTTTTGTACTTGTATGAATTCTTTTAGAAGTCAGCAGAGTTCTAATTATAATGAGCTATGCATTAAACGTACTAATTTTCTTAAAGATAGGTGTTTAGGGGGAGACAGATCAACAACTAAATTTGCCAAAGTACACCTTCTGTATCAAGACATTTTAACAGAACACATATGGCTGTTAGTCAACTTTTTTCAAGAATTTCTCAAGCTTCATTACAGGTTACTGTTTTTGATTAAGTACTGTGAAATTACTATCTTGGCTGGAATTTACTTATCTCATTTACAATTATTATTTTTTTCATATTTTTCATGGCAGATTGCGAGCCATGAGCTTTCAAGCAGCAAATTATAATATTTTAAAATCAATAGTGCTACAGTGTTAAGAAATAGTGTAAGGTTTTCATTAAATTGGAGAGAAGTGCAGTTAAAGGAATGCTAACAAGTATCGATGTTTAGATCGTATTTATCAACGTTTTTAAACTCCTCTCCAATGCACTGAGTTTATTTTTCCACATTAAAAAAATGTTATTTGGTATCTCTTGGGCTGGGTTTTAAACAAGATTTAAACAAGATTTTAAAATACCTTGTGAATTAATTTATTTTGAAGAAAAAAGAAAATACAGTTTGTGTCTTTTCATTGAATTATCCTTAGCTGTATTGATTTAACCCAAGTTTAAAATTTATTTAGTTAAAAAAGACACAAAGTAACAATCAACAGTGTATCTCATTCTGTATCAAATTTGGAGAGTCTATCCTTGTGGTATTACATAAAGGGTTTTTTTTTAATAATCTCTATATCATAGATGTAAGAGACAACAATACCGTAATATCTGGAAAGTTCACAGAAATAATATTTTCGCCCTATATTTTATCTGTTACGTTAATTCTCTGAATATCATGCTAGCTACCAAATTACATATTTGTGCTGGAAAAAGTCTTATATATTCAAATGTGTGAAAGAAGCTAGATTAAGCTNCTGACCAAAACAGTTTTCCAATTAAAGTTCAGTTTTACACATTTATATTATTGTGACACATACAAAGAAGCATTTCTTGGCCACCACAGTAGATACATGTTGATTAGGAAATACGCTGACTAAAAAGGTAAGCACACCACTTTTCCTATTTAACTAGCAGTTCAGTCTTTTAGTTTCAGGTTTAGATAGAAATCTGGTTCTTTTAAACAAAACACTTTTGTAGCAAATTCTCACTTTTCCTGAAAAAAATGGAATCAAATTCACCAGTCTGTCCAAACTGCTCTATCAAGAAACTTTCATAGACTCATAGAATCATTAAGGTTGGAAGGGACCTTTAAGATCATCGAGTCCAACCATTAACCTAACCTGACAAAACCACTTCTAAACCATATCCCCAAGTACCACGTCTGCCCTTTTTTTAAACACCTCCAGGGATGGCGAATCCACCACCTCCCTGGGCAGCCTATTCCAATGCTGCAGAACCCTTTCAGTGAAAAAATTTTCCTAATATCCAACCTAAATCTCCCCTGGCTTAACTTGAAGCCATTTCCCCTCGTCCCATCACTTGCCACTAAGGAGAAGAGGTCAGTCCCCATGTCTGGACAAAGGAGNGGGATGATCACTTCCCGAGTCCTGCTCACCACGCTATTCCTGATACAGGCCAGGATGCCGTTGGCCTTCTTGGCCACCTGGGCACACTGCTGGCTCATATTCAGCCGGCTGTCCACCAACACCCCCAGGTCCTTCTCTGCTGGGCAGCTTTTGAGCCACTCAGTCCCAAGCCTGTAGCGCTGCATGGGGTTGTTGTGACCCAAGTGCAGCACCCGGCACTTGGCTTTGTTGGACCTCATACCGTTGGCCTCGGCCCATCAGTCCAGCCTGTCCAGATCCCTCTGGAGAGCCATCCTACCCTCAAGCAGATCAACACGCTTGCCTAGCTTGGTGTCATCTGTGAACTTACTGAGGGTACACTTGATCCCCTCGTCCAGGTCGTTGATAAAGATGTTAAAGAGAACTAGCCCCAGCACCGAGCCCTTACTTCCTTGTATTAATTATCATTTTTTGAACGATACCATAATGCTTCATAGGTCTAGTGGGACCTTCACCTAAGTCAAAACAGAAACTGTCTCACTATCTTTAACCCATTTTTCGTTAGGACGTGTATATAGGACTCACATTTATTTCATTGGGCAATACATACTTGGTTCATACGGACAGTGTGCTTAGAATGAGTTTTATAAATAGAAATGAAATGAATAAATTAATATCACAGTTCTTTTTTAGCTTCTTGGACCAGATTTTTCGCATTTCTGCATTAGCCAGTTGATCACAGAAACTACCCTACAGATACCCTAAGTAAACAATCTTTGAATGTAATAATGACCTGTGTCAAGTATTTATTTCTCCTTTCTAGGAATTTACTGAGAGGTCCTCTAGAATACCAAACAGATTAATGTTAGTGAAGAAGGTGAGCTAAGATAGCAGCACTGAGATGTTTTGTTCTATGCTGAATAGGTCTATTCCTGTTTGTCCAATGACTGAAAATTACATGAAGAGTTAGGGACTGGGAATCCTAAAGTCTAGGGAAAAAAAATAGTCTACAAATAAAAATCCTATTCTTCGGATTTAGGCAATTCTAGTTACTTGTTATGTAAACTCAGACCACAGAACAACATAATACTTTTAATCTTTGATCACATGCTGAAAAAAATTAGTGTTTGTAATTAACTTAAAATATTGTACATGCACCTCACCTATGGTGAAATCCAATTTTCCACATTGCAGATACCAGTCAGATTTACAGAACTGTATTAGATTTTAATGAGATATACGACCTCATTTAATAATTTACTTTTTACCATTGCAGAAGTCTAAGGAGAAGTTCAAAACAGTATTTCAGAGGAAAATTGTTAAAGCAAACCATGATTAACTTTGTAGATTTAAAGTGTTCCACTGCTCTACCAATAGCTTTATACTCTAAAAGCAAATTCAGCATTTCTAAGCTCTTATTTTTTCATTCCTGACAAACCCAATGCTATTTAATGTCTCTACCAATGAACCACAATAGTAACCAGAACTATCCATTAGTTATCTACAAAAATCCTCTTTGCTTCTGCATTTCAGACTCCAAAACAGTGGCCTTATTGCTAAGAATACCATGGAATACAATACAAAGTGTTGTTTAGTAATTCCTAAAATATGTCTAATTATTTAAGAGTCTAATTGTTAAGAGTAAAACATAGACTTCTAAAATTAGTAACAACAATTCCTGGAGTTATACCTCATGCCCTTCAAAATATTTTACAGGTAGGGCAGGAAGAGATATAAACCAAGCTTTAAGTTTCAGGTAATCATCAGTTTAGACTGTGATGATTTTGAGAAAATAATGAGATGATTTTTCAAATATCAGTACTCATATCCATTACAACTGTACATTTAGGATATGAGTAAATTGCAGCATGGCAGTTATTTTACTCTTGATGAAAGTTGATGAAATACAGAATAAAATGTTTGAAATGCTTGGATTAGGCTAACTATATCCTGAAAACTAAGTATACCTAGTATGTAGTATTGCTTGAAAATGCTTGAGAAAAATAATTTTCATTGAAAATGGATTTCCTTTGAAACTAAGTTTTAACAAATACTTTTGAGTAAAAAACCTCAAGACCCTCAAACTTTTGATACGCTTTAAGATATTTCAAAGGCACTTCTAACAAATAGTAATTTGAAAATGTGATGATATCCATTTCATTTCAGCCTCCAATGCTGCACACGTTAACACACATTTACTTTACTCAGAGCAGGAAAATACAGCATTCCTGTGTGCTTGTATGACGAAGACCTGCAACATTCAGAGGAAGACATGGCTAATGTCAGGAAGTCATTTTAGACCTTTTCAAGTTCTTATCATACTTTGTACATCATCAACAGAGTTGATAATTAGGCTTTATTATGATTCGGAATGAGAGACTTGAGAAACAGAAGTGTGATTAGAACCCTTTAAGAGGTTTCTTCCTGTTTAAACAACAGTTTCCTAAGCGCTTCTTTCACTTCAAAGGGAATAAGAAGGACTGGCTGCAAGGAGGGTTCCATCATTAAAGCTTAAGACTGTGGATAAATGATAGTTAGAATAATTCTTCCTCACTTTATTTAAAAGATTTTTCATGTGTCCAAACACACTGGGTGTATTAATACACATATCTACAAAATGCACAAGAGGAAGGAATATTGAAGGAGATAATAAATATTAACATGACAGTCAAGATTCCAGTCTAAAGATTAGTAGCTTGACCCACTACTGATGACAAGAATTCTTTTCTACTTGTGCGAAGATGTATTCAGCCATTTCTACTTTGTGTATGTATTTAAGTTCTTTGTTCAAACTGCTACTGATGTTTATCCAATCACACCAGTGGAAAAGGTGATAAAATATATAGATGTGACTAAAATGACAGCTGGTTCATTTACTGTGGAAAATAAGCTATGCATATTCTAAAATGTGACACACATCAATGTGTCTTAGTGGCTATTTCGAAACAATTTATCTTATTAACAGCTAACAGTTAACAGCACAGCAATCTTTTCCTGAAAACACCATACTGTCATAAGACCTAATGTATATTTTTGACCACAAAATAATGATACTCTACTTAATGAGTACACATAGTTCACTTAATAGAATTCCTATTCTTTAATTGTATACAATTTCTAATTCAATTTCTTTAACAATTAGACATAAAATCTGTAATTTGATTTTTGTTAAATAATGGTCACAGTATAATTGGAACAATTAAGCATTACAGTTATCTGTTGTGACACTTTTGCTGTGGTTACCAAGACTATCTTCAAAAGAAATACTATTCTGTAATAGAAAATGCATTCATCAGCTATTAAATCACAGCAACATCAACAGAAAATGCTGCTGCATTCATGTGATGTATGAAAAACTACCTACAATCGCAGTGTGTATTGCCTACATATAGTATTTTGGTATTATTACTATGACTTTCTCAGAAAACAAAATTTTAAACAAAATCATAGCCACCACTATGGTTCATATAGGTTTACTTCCGTTTGGAAATCTAACTGGCTATGAAAAAATGTGTGTGATGAAAGTATTGTCCTGTAACTACTCTTTGCCTTCTTCTCCACTTTGTTACTATTTGCATTTCATCTTGCTCTGTTCAGATGTTAAGCCCCTGGAAAGACATGCCATTTAGCTTCTGGCTGGAGTTCTTCATCGGCTGAGAGTAGTACACTGACACCACCTACAAGAATTCTGTTGTTCTCTAATGTGATCCTACAGTGTAGGACAAAACAGGCAGTTCTGCAGTATTCACAAGCAACCGTGATGAGTGATCATTAGACAACTTAGTTGCCCTATGAAATGGAGAGGTCATACTTTTCTTGAACTTCACAAGGGGATGGCACAGGAAATTATTTCCTGACATGTGAAATGAAACTCTCAGCACAACAGAAATGGTGACTTTCAACATTTTCATCATTTCACTTCCAATAGGTTCTCCATTCGGTGTGCTGTACAATAGAGTTTGATACATAGAGAGTAATTACTATTTTGGAGTTAGGACTTTCTTTCCCTGAAGGAAAACACTCTTTTCCTAACAAGTGAAAGATGCCAGCTGCAGAAACTAGTGGCCACCTCTTGGCTAAGAAAGCACTTCAAAGGCAAAATCTTCAAATTGTGTAAACTGGCTTCACTCAAGTCAGTAAAGAAAATTTACATCCCCGAGCACCTACCTTTTGTTCTTATTTCAGAAATGTTATCAGGTTTAACATTATCCAGTTAATCAGGTTTTTGTATGTTTTCTAAAATCATCAGAAATCTTTCCCTAAGCTTAATTATGCAAGTGCCAGAATATTTTCTCTTCTAAAAGGAAACATAAGAATGGTGGAGGACATAATGCAAATGAGGTCAGAGCTATAGATTGAGAAAGCAATCTCCAAATTTTCTCATATTTTTTCCACAGATTTACAGTCATGCACTTACAAAATTTAATCCAGACCGTCTGGGCAGATATGTATTTCTGTTTAATACATAAATATCAGAGTAGAATGAATAAAGTATTTTCTACGAATAGTCATTTGAATTTTAATAGAAATTTTACTTCCATCATAACTTTTTTTCATTACTGAGTGACTGAACAATTCTAGAAGAAATAGTTGCAAAAAGTGAGACTGTAAACTTGCTATTCAAGAAAACAAATTTTCACAATACATATTTGGTTATTCAAAATTACTATGACCTAAATTCCAGTAAATGAACTTCAAACCAGTGCTATGCTGACTATTCAGAAGAAAAAAACAATGACATGTCTTTCATCTTGCAAGCATTGAAGCATAACCATATTCTTTTTTTTCTGAGTAACCCTGACCCTTTCCTCCTCTGCACAACCTCGCCCCAACCCCGCTGGCTGGAGGGTCTAATGCTGTAAACGAGGTGTGTATGTTGTGGGAGAAAGGCCTTACATTCCCATACAACCCATCAGGGAAACATGAATCAGGATCTAGAATGTTAGATAGCCATAATCAAACAGTATTTGAGCTTTTTGCAAAAAATGACTCTTGATTGAATACAGAATGACTTGGAGATTGTCAGAGCACACTCATAACAATTTTGCAGGCAGATAAAAACAGGGAAATTAAATGAATTATTTATTAGGACTCTAATATTGGAAGTCAGAAATCGTGAGTTCTACCCCAAGCTCTACCGCTGACCTTCGGTGTGACCTGAGACAAATTGCTTTATCTGCTTGTGCCTGTTGCCACACTGTTTTTTTTCTGTCCTGCCTAGCTAGCTTTGAAATTTTTCAGCCAAAACACTGTTTTCCTCCATGTTCATAGAACCACCTAATACACTCCTGCCCAATCTTCATTGGTGCCTTTAAGTATTAGGGGAATACAAATAAATAATAAAAAACAGTTAAATAAGAGCAAAGACATTAAAGTAATTTAGTTCACTTTAGTGTCCTGTAGATAATTATTCTTTATTGGCTTTATTAGTATATAATATTTTCAATGAATTTAATTTCCTATTTTAATATTTAATTAATTGATTTTTCTATTTAATATTTTAATTAGTATCTTTATTAATATAGAATATTATATCTTATTTTGCACTGTATTGTAAAGATACAGCACACATCTTTATCTAAGGAAAGTTTCCATGCTGTTATTTTGAATATAATTAAGGAACAAGTTTTTCTCTAAGGAAAAGGTGTAAATGGTTTCACTGCTAGATTCACATAAAGCTTCATTTTTTTCAAAGTACTTCCCCTTTCCACACAAAATTTGAGGACAACACACATTCATCTGAGATTTCCACAACAGTTTTAAGGAGATTTCTGGAGACTTCAAAAGGCCTCTGTCCATGGAACATCAGTTAAGCATGTATCCCAATGATTTTTATGTATGTGATAAATCTGACAGACATTTAACCCATCGGACTAACTGTGCATGTGCAGTATTAATAGTAAGATGATACAAAGTGTTTAAAGCAAAAAATGAGAAAACTGTTTCGGGATTTAATGCTTGGAATGATACAGATAAAATCTCAGAACAAGGGAAAACTGGAGTCCCTAACTAAGCTTACACACAGAATAGTTTATAAACTGATGTGGGACTGCCCGGCCTGTGATCTTCTAAACTGATACCTGCGTTCAGTGAGAATACTAATAAAATTTTTAACAAATACATATTAAATTGACTAGGAAAAATGATCAAGTTTGGGATATAGAAGTCCTCTTTTATGTTCAAGACTGAGAAGATGGTCTACATGCCTGGAAGACCTCAGAAGTTCCCTTCAGGCTCATTGGCAGTGACTCTATGAAAGTATGGTAAAGCAATATGAACAATGGGATCTCTTACAACATGTCAGTAAATGTTTTCATATTAATTGGACAGAATATTTAATTTCTATAGCACAACTTTGCAAATGTGCTTATTATGGTAAAAGAGATAATTTCAGTTCAATTTTCATTAAATTTTCTGGAAAATAATTTCATGTATTTCATGGTCTTATTTAATGTTAGAAAGTAATGTTGACTGACATCCACTAAACCTTAACAGATGGACCACAGCCACACCTCTGTTGTTATTTTCTGTGGAGGCACCTGAATTTAAACAAAAACCAGACATAAACCAGAACATTACAAGAAGAAAACATCTCTTTTTTATAGTGAAACTGACATACAGAGTATTTGTTATTTCTGCATTGTCTTCAGCAGTCTGAGCTTGTCACATACATTTTAATACATGATTTATGGTTATAAATTAATTTTCCATTCTCATTTATAATATGGTGTCACATTTTATCACAAGCGCATTTAATCATCTCCTGTCTGCATATTAATGGTTACAAATATGATACCTGTGTAGACCTAGCAACCAGTGGCTGTAACTGTCTCAGATGGCAACGGTTGAATGCTTTGAAAAGTACTGATAAATAGAGAAGTTCAGACACTTTTATAGGTGTCTGTCCCATTTTAATAACCAAGATAAAATTCCACTGCTTCCCTAAGAACTTGTTTTTTCTTCCCTCTTGAAAAATCTTTTGCGTGTACTTATCTCTCCTCCGAATGGTGTCATTGCATAAAATCAAACGTGCATAAACATTTTAAGAATTGGTACATAAAAGGCAAAGACAAAAAGCCTATTGATTTTAAAGGAGAAGTAGAATCACACAGAAGAAAGAGTGATATGTATCCAAATTTAGTATAATGCAAAAAACCAAAGTCAGTGGTTTGTTGACCAGATTCTGCTACCCAGTGAATGTGAGCACATGCTTAATTTTAGGACACCATTTGCAAGGCACAACTGAAAATCTCCAGATATTAACATTTAAATGCAGCATATCAGTACAGCCTTTTAGTTAAGTTTTCTGAGGAAAGCAATCCTCACTATTACTAGTTCCACGTCTTTAACTTAGACCTTTTACAAATATGTATTCAAGAAATCTTGATTTAAACATTTCAATTCCTGTATTTTAGAAGAAATTGGGTTGCAGTCACATCAACATTTTTCATAGGGAAAAGAAAAAACAACCAACTGTGCAAGAAAACATCAATTAAAAATGCATGCAAATTCACCTGGCTTGCAGTACTGCAGCAAGCATCATTCTCATGCCATTTTTTTGAGTTTATGGTACCTGAATGGTTTCTGCAATAAACTTAATCAATTTAAAAAAAAAAAAAATTACCACATTAAGGTCTACCTAGCTACATTAAGGATAACTTATTTGAAGCTGCCAATGTCAAATGTCTTATCTTCACAAACAGAGAACTTGAGCCTACAAGAACTAGGCTTGTATTTTTATTTGTACTTTTAATGGAATATTTGACATTTTTTGTCTCATCCTGTCACAAGAAAAGTAATTTGCCATATATTATAACAGACAAGCTTGTGCAGCTGACAAGCCAAAAATCTCATACTGTCAGTGCGTAGGCAAAATTCAAATTGAAAGTAGACACTGTTGCCAAAATTCTGAGTTCAAATTGCAAGGAATTAAGTGTCCTTTATGTTGAAAATAATGACAAGATCATAGAATCATAGACTCATAGAATCATTAAGGTTGGAAGGGACCTTTAAGATCATCGAGTCCAACCATTAACCTAACCTGACAAAACCACTTCTAAACCATATCCCCAAGTACCACGTCTGCCCTTTTTTTAAACACCTCCAGGGATGGCGAATCCACCACCTCCCCGGGCAGCCTATTCCAATGCTGGAGAACTCTTTCAGTGAAAAAATTTTCCTAATATCCAACCTAAATCTCCCCTGGCTTAACTTGAAGTCATTTCCTCTCGTCCCATCACTTGCCACTAAGGAGAAGAGGTCAGTCCCCATCTCTGGACAACCTCCTTTCAGGTACTTGTAGAGAGTGATAAGGTCTCCCCTCAGCCTCCTCTTCTCCAGGCTAAACAGCCCCAGTTCCCTCAGCTGCTCCTCATAAGACTTGTCCCCCAGACCTCTCACCAGCTTCGTTGCCCTTCTTTGGACACGCTCCAGCACCTCAATGTCTTTCTTGTAGTGAGGGGCCCAGAACTGAACACAGCACTCGAGG
>VZSZ01009842.1:0-40976 GCA_013398815.1 Ibidorhyncha struthersii | reverse complement strand
TCCAGCCTGTCCAGATCCCTCTGGAGAGCCATCCTACCCTCAAGCAGATCAACACGCTTGCCTAACTTGGTGTCATCTGCGAACTTACTGAGGGTACACTCGATCCCCTTGTCCAGGTCATTGATAAAGATGTTAAAGAGAACTGGCCCCAGCACCGAGCCCTGAGGAACACCAGTCAATGCTAGAAAATACATCTGATGATCGCTGCGTGTACATTGTGGTTCAGGAACATTTTTCTACATATTGATCATTATAAATGTAATTGTGGATTAAGCTAGAAAGTGCATATACAGTCAGTGCATTGCTTACAATAGTTTTTTCAAAGTTTTAATTTACAAAAATAAACCAGAATCATCAAATATGTCATTCATAGGGTAAGAATGCCCACATACTAAGGCAGAAAACCTCTGTAAAAGAAAACAGGTTCTAAATATGAACAGCTCTATTTTCTTCACCAGGAAAGCAAAAGCAAAATAGAACAAATGTCGCAATATCATCATCTGAAAGCAGGAAGATTAATATGGTTTGGGTTTTTCAGAGGGATAAACTTTTGCTACTATAATCAGCCACGTAGTCTACCTGTCTTGGCAGAGTCCACTTCCCAAGTAGATGTTTGTAATTCACTTGACTGCAGGTCAGTTTTTGAGACCTTCAGCATGACAAATTAATACTTGCTTTGCTCAGCCAAACAGATGGAGCATCTCATGCTAAAATCTTCCCTTCTCAAACCATTTCTATAGCTCTTTTCTGTATGATCTCAGTTCTTTCAATGTTTTCAAAAACATGAAGGTCCAAGCTTACATGTGGTATTCTACCATAAGTCCCACCAGTGACATACAACCTGCTAAAAATCAAACCTTTACTACTTACAACTCCCATGCATGCAACTTCAATTAACTGATCACAACAGTGGACTGCCATTTTATATAATGACTAGCCAGTGGGTTTCAGAGACAGGGAAATGAATAGACTCAAAAGTCTTGGTTTCTGTCCTGGTTTCTAAATAAGACTAGAGTGAGAACAGGTCTTTTTGTGTTGATCTTTCTGGGCCTTATAAATGGTCCAGTTTGACCTAATTGTAATTTAAATAATATGCAATTTTTTCAACAGTGAGCACTCTCACCCCAAAAGATACTTCATCTGTCAAAGATCATGTTCCAGTATTAAAACATCAATGGCTGGCACTTCTTAAGGAAAACATTGTCACTCTTTGCGACAATAAAACAAAACTTTCCATAACAATTTTTTCTTTGGAAATTACTTTACCATGTTGTCAACTGTCTAGTATGAAAGGAATTTGGGATTGCAGGGAATTGTCCTCTAGCAGAATTTTCATGCAAAAATATTGGCTATTCCTTTGCAGGTTTGAAAAGTTATAAGCAACTGAAAACAAACCCTTTCATGCAAAAGCTGGCAACTGTAACAACGAGCACCAAGCACCAATGCCAGCTCTATCTTTAAGGATCATGTAAATTTAAACAAGGCTCAAAAATTAAAAGGCACTTTTTTTGTGTGTAAGCTTTTTACACTGTTTGAAAGTGTGAGAGGTCATTCATGTCACTCTGTTCTTGAAGAAAAATTGAACCTTTTAATTATGCATGATTCATAATGTGCTACTCATATCTGTCTGTCTTTATTTGTATTACTTCTTTGGGATTCCTCAATGTCAGCAATGTAAAGATATTTGTATTCAGAATAAAGGGCATAAAGACTAATCTCAGTTTTTACCATATCTGAGTTTATTCGTGTTTGCATAATGAAGACTGTGCATGATGAATCATGTATCACAGCTATTATCTACTCTAAATATAGAGGAAAGATAACTGACAGTTTTAGCAAAGGTTGTTTGATATTACTTACAAGTCCTGGCTTTTAAAGATAATTCTACAGTATCATTTAAGAAACATCAATTCCAGTTTGGGGCCAACAGAAGATAAACAACACCACCTCCCATCCCCTAAACCAACAAGTATGTGTTTTCTCCATGATACCTTTTGTATACTACATTATTGCACTGTAGATTATCCTCAGGAAGAAACTATATCTCATTCTTGTAAAAGCAATATTGTGATACTGACTTTTCCATAATCTAGTTACACTAAGTTTCAGAAGTGGAAAACTTTACTGTCTTTTCCTGGAAGAAATGGCAGTCCAACCTAAACCACACAAATGCATTTGCAATAAGCGGGATTTTTTAAACGAAAAATGTCTTGATTAAAATGTGCATTTCCAAGTTTGACAATTCTTGACCAGCATTCTTATTTGATTTCACCTATCTGATCTCTTTAATCTCCTTGAAGTTTATTCCATCCTTCAATTCTTAAGCCTAACTCTAATTGGCCACCACTCTTACATTGCTATGGACCAAGGGATTTCACTTTCAGTTACTCCTAATTTGTTTGGGTATAGAGGATACTTGAATCAGCTGCAGAAGTTTACAGAATTCCAGCTTTGTGAACAGGCAGCAGCAACGAGGAGCTGTCAGGCTGTGAGAACTTTTGATGACCAGAGGATGAAGCAGAGTCCCTGATCCCAGTTCAGTCAGCCAAAAAAATTTACAGAGAACATTCATTGCTTAAGAGAAAACTAGCTCCTCCACTTATTAAAAATCTTCTGTTGCCTCCTTCTTTCACGGACAGACTTTTATTTTTTCCTTTCTGATGCTTTTATTTGTTTCCTTCCTAATCCTGATTACTACTACAGTGTGTACACTGTCAGGATAGCCTCACTTTGCTCCGTATTTCCAACTGGTGACCTCTGAGGAATAATCCTTCTGAATTATTCTATCTGTCCTACTGCAAATAAGGATGTTTTTCACTGGAGATGTACAAGCCTGTTTCAGAATGAAAAAATACCTAGTAATCTATAGCATGCATGCTGTGAGACTGAAGATGTTCAGGGTGGGCTCATCAGGTTCAGGAGAACAGAAATGTCCCCAGGCTTTTCACAGATATGTAAAGAATATTATGAACTGCAGCTACTTCACCCAGGCTGCAGGGACCAGATCATTATGATTACAATGTCCATCACCTGTACTGTGACACAACTGTGACACAAGAAAGCATGTCAGAGCACTTCTAACAAGAAAACTGGGAATGCATTTAAGAGAAGCTCTTGAATCAGATCAACTCTTGAATAAAAGGACTGGCTTTGCATTGACTGTGGACATAACCTCCAATGGGGAAGAGGGAACCTCACACTATTTTTACTACAGAAAAGCAGACCGACAGATTTCTATCCCTCGTCAGATGACCATCGTGGTCTCAAATGCATATGAGGAGTATGCAGCTATGATTTTTGGCACTGTAATTATGATGTGCAGAAGTATTTTAGCATCAGCATGGGTCAGTGTGATTCTTGGACATTCAGTATGTCTACTTGTTTGGGTAAGAACAACATCCAACATGATTCCTGTTGAATTGGTTAGTGCTAGTCAGAGTGGAAAAGGAAACGCTGTGTCAGTGGAAAGGAGATGGAACCTGGATGTGGTGAATCTACACGTTTCAAAAAATAACTGAGTGAAACAGAGGAAGAGCACAAGAGAATGCCCATATGACAGCTTCATTTGATGGCATATGCATGCATCAGCCTGCTAGATCAAATGAGTAAAGCTACATGAGAATGCCGCACCATGGTTTGTTTTTTTTTGTTGGTGTTACTTCCTTCCCCAGAAAGCATGGTGCAGAATAATTAATCAGCTGGATAACTCTTTTTAGCTGATGAAATTCTAGATATTTATCCGTACTATGCTCTTTAACTAAGGCATCATCACTTACCAATGACTATATAGAATGGTTAGGCCACTGCTGAGATAAATAGCCAGTCCCAATTTCCCTAGAAATACATTTTCTTCAAGGGTAAAAAACTGGTATCGAGGCAGGCATCATAAGTATTCCATTTCAACAGCGTTTATTGTTTTTACAATTCGCACAAATTTAATCCACGCCTGTTTATTAGAAGATGCATCTTCGACCTTACTAATGCTTGAAGATTACAAAAATCAACATTACTAAAGGCTGAAGATTATTAAAAGAAAACTTCAGATAAAAATTTTATGACAAAGCTAATTTAAGAAATGGATACTGAGATACTGTGTAGAGAGACAGCAAACCGCAAGGAGGTGCTCATGTACTTAGCAGCTCAGGGTGGATATACCATGGCTAATCATCACGTTTTACAAATATTCAAACCGGTGCACCAATCAAATTCCCTCTATGCTGCTACAAATTTGAACTGTGTAATTCAATTATGTTTTTTATTCCTGTAGTAAAAGGTTATTAGTATGTGCAAAAAGAGAATGTGTTTTCACTTTGGGGCTAAATCTAGAAAATGTAAAACACTGCAAAAGGAGGTATGCTGTTACCTCAGTCTTAAGGTACACAGCAAATTTTTGCAGCCTTCTTTTTTTAGAAACAGTCCTATATCAAATTCTGTGGTTGGCTTTTTTTGGGGAGGGTGGGGGGGAAGAGATGGTTTTGTGTCTGAATCATCTTTTACTGAGAGACTATTTACCCTATTTTCATTCTCTTACACAACAATCAAGTAAAATAATCATCCACTACTAAATACTGAAAATTTTCTTTCCATCCAGATGATTTTCTGAACTTTTATAAAGTTACTCTGCTGACAGTTTTCCTGCGGACCGAAGGTGTTACAGGGTCTTCATTATACAAAAAACTTTTCTGTCTTTGTTAATTGGCAGTTAGGGAGATTTCTGGACATGTCTAACAGCAGTAATGTAATGTCTTATATGATCGGGGGTCTTAGCATTTCCTAAATCCAGAAGTATACAACATTACTTCAGCGACCATTTCCAGATTCTCTATTCAGAAATAGTGCTAATGCCAACAATAATAGTGTTTCTGAATAAGGAAGCACTGATAACGGCACTCACAGGCTTAATCAACCCACTTACTGCTTGCATTTCTGCCATCATTTTTCTTATCAAAACAGACCTTCACAAAAAAGATTAGTGAAGCACCAAGTGATTATTACACGATCTCCACATATTTTCCACTTCTGAAAACAAAACCCAATAGAACAAAAAACCCCTCAGATAAAACAAAACAAAAAATACCATGCATTTTGGACAAATACAGCTTTTTAAACCTCACCCACTGTTTCTGTGTCAACTGCATGAGTATCACTGATGAGTAATACTGAGGTGTGAGTTTCTGCTTGAACTGCATACCTGGAAGGGACATGGAAATTATCGTTTGTACTATAGCATGTCAATTTGTAAATAAACCAAGATGGTAAATATCCATTATTTCAGAGTGTTTCACTTCAGCTGGAGATTCATTGACATGTCTCGATGCATTTCAGCATGCCTGTTACCTTGAGGGCAAGGAGGAGAGAATGGGAAAGTGATATTAAACAAACAACTCACACCTGTTTTATGTCTGGCTCATCAAGCATTTTATGAATGATCAATACTTTGAGATATCTACATCTAAGACATAGCACTACTGAAGTAAATCTAGAGAGGCATGATTTTCCAGCACCATTTTGTTACTAGTGAAGATCACAGAAGTCCTTCCTATAATTAAATTCTACACACATACTCAGCATAAATGAGTTGACATAATCACATCTAGATCTGAAGTCTCATGATCAGCCCTGTTTGTTTATAATAATAATCAGAGATTGGTACGTGTTTAAAGGGCAATAGGGAAAGGACAATGGCCTTCTACCCTACTTCAAAAAGAACAGTCCAAGGAGATCTGGAATACTAATGCAGTGGATACCAGAATATTAAGTATAATACTGTTACAAAGGTATGATATAAAGTCATACATTTTTAAAAGCTGTTCTTTAATTATTACTGTAGGTTCAAAGCAATAGGTTTCAAGGACAAAGCAATGACTCTTTAAACTGTGAAAGCCTGTAAATGGATCAGGGTACATATACTATTTATTTCTCAAACCTTCTGAATAATCAATTATGAGAAATTAAATTTCAAAAGTGCAAATTGGACTAAGAAGTGTGTTTAAGTGACAGAAATTTCTAAAAGTTGAGACCAAAAATAACATATAAAGAATTTAAACAATTTTATTAATTCATATCGGGAAAAGAAAGCGAGTTATTTTATTCTTTTGTAAAATTATGGCCACTTTACTTTTAGAGTACAAATATTAAAAAAAAAAAATAAAGCTCTGAAAGAAAATGTAGCCTATTCTCTGCGGAAAGATAAACTTTATTCAAACTATTTCTGAGGTAAGTATGGTTAATGTATTCCTGGAAGTGATTAAATTCCATAACAGTCCAAGAAAATTTCTCCAGTGAAACTCACCTTGAGGAATTTTTTCCTAATGTCCTACTTAACTTCCTAGATCATCAGTCTCAACGAATCTTTCCAGTTAGATAGTGGGTCACTGAAAAATACTTACTGGATGGGTTTCTCTAAGATACTTATAATAGTTTCTTCTAGGGTGTATTTTTCACTTACTAATGAGAAAGTCCTGCTATTAGCTGGTATTACATGCTTTGTTAAAAAAATGAAGATATATACAATAGCTAATGCCTCACATATCAATACAATACCTTATAACAGAAGGAAATTGCATTGTTTTGACATGATTTTTTTTCATGATTCTGTACTATCAATCTTCTCACTACTTTTATGTGTTTATAAACAGTTTAATTGTTTCATTATTTGTTCCAATCTAATTCATAAGCCCATCCTCTCATGTTCTCCTCTTTCTTAAAACAGGCAATATGCTTGCCATTTTACACTTGTTTGGACCTTTCTCCATCTCCTATTTCAGAGATAACCACTGATGAATCAAACAGCTTCAATTGATTCTCTCAAGTAACTTGGGTGAATTTCTTCCAGATCAGCTGATCTGCAAGCATCTGATTTAGAAAGAAGTCTCTGTTCTGATCTTTCCCTTTACTATCACAAGTTCTTTATCTTTTGCCACTGTTAGTTGTTTTAAAATTACCACAGCAGAGCTTTTATTTAAGACTGATGTAGAAAAGATATTAACACTGACCTTCTAAAAACATCAGCTACCATTTATTTTTCTTCTCATCTGAGAAGCAAGCCAGCTCTTTCCTTCATTTTCCTCTTACTACTAATGTACTTACAGAATCCTTCCTTTTATTCTTGATGTGCCTTGCTAGCCATATCAGGTCTTTTGATGTTTCCGTTACATATCTGTGCTATTTTTTGATGTTTACACTCTTAATACTTCAACTCCTCTTCTATTTTCTATAGACTTCTTTTTCATGATCAAGTCATTGAGGAACTCATTATTTAGCCAACTCGGTGCTTCACTAATCTTCCTGTGCCGCCTATGTTTTAGGATAGCTTTTGCTTTTAGTCTTAATATTTCTTCCTTAACTAACTGTCAACCCCTCCTAAATCCCTTTTCCCCTTAGACATCAGATTTTACCTAGTGATTTTCTGAGCTTACTGAAACTTCAGTTATACTTTATTTATTCGCTATTCTTCTTTTCCAAAAATAATGTATTGGACTACTTCATTCTCATGCAGGTCCAGTCCACAGAGCCTACTAATTCCTTTGATCACCTGGTCAATGGTGTCACCAAATAAAATCCAAACAAATGTTGCATCACAGTATTGTGTGATTTTCTTTTATTAGAATTTTACATTTCTGTACAATTTGCAAGATGTGTTTGGCTACTCATAGCAGGATAATATGTTTAATCAATAACAATAGCCCCCAAGTGTCTAATTTATAAGAATTACAATGGTGAACGTGCTTTATCCATAAAAAAAAAAAACAAAAGCAAAAGTTTTGAAGATTGAGGAGGCTGGGATGAACTTACAAGATCAAAAGCATCAGCTCTTCTAGTTTCATATTTGTCATGGCAAGAGTTGTGCAGGACAGAATCCCCCATAAACTGCTACCAGTGAGAAATATACCTTGATAGAATTGACACATTTCTGTATGTAATTATTTGCTATTCCTGATTATTATCTCAGATTTTCTAAGTCATAGACACTCACTGTATTTAGTTACCAGCACAACATTGTTGATTCAGTCAGAAACCACACAAGAGCAACTGAATCCATTGATTTTAAGCCATGAACCCTATCAAACAGGTATTTTCCAGCTAGAACAAGCAAACAACATGCAAATCAATTAAAATATGCAAGTACTACAGTCTATGATTATAGTAAATGGTTATTTAAGACTACCATTTTAAAAAGATACTAAAAGGATAGTATTTAACTGATCATTTTGTAATTTTAAGTTGATCTTTAGTAAATTGACAGAACTAATAACTAACATATTTTTAATAAAGGATGTTAATGTAACACAAAAACTACATAGTACCTTCTGGTTGAAGTGCAATTTTAGTATCATGCATGCTACTTAATGTTGTAATTTTTAATATGAAAGTCTTGGCATTTCCTTCTCTGTTAACGAAGACCAACATTAGAGCTCAATTAGTAATGACACTAATATAATCTCATTTGCTCTTATGAGCATGCCCCTCTCAGCACACTAAATGACACTGTCACAGAGAAATACTGTACATATTGATGAAGTTCATGGGGTGGAATTTCTTTGCAGAGAAGAAATTAGGGAGGATCATTAGCTGTATCCTTTTATTGCATAAAGAATATGGTAATGATGGTGGAAATAATGTACGGAACCAAGCAAATTCCCATGGATTTGATGCGATATATGTATAGTACTCACAACGTCACCTGATTATTTTTTTTTCTTCCACTGTACGCAGCTTTAATTTTTCTCCCCTCTTTTTAGAACATATGAGTATAGTTTGGATCGGGACAATAATTAATAAGAAAATAATCCTCAGGAGAAAATCATTGCTGTTTTAATAAACTCTCATTTAGGAAACTCAATCAGGAAAATTTACATCCCAAATGCTAAGTAGTTACAGTACTTCTCTAAGAATAGACTAATAAGTATGAATAGTGTACTAAACAACTAATAACCCAGTATAAGAATGAGAATGTAATCATTTTTTCATTATCAATACTCAGCTACCTCTCAGAAAAGGAATAACCCTCCTATTACCGACATTATACTCCTCTTGGAGAAGAATCAGAAATGCTGCTCATGACTCCCCATAACCCCCCTCCTACCTTCTTCTTAAGGAAAACTAGTACCATCTATCTTAGTACCCAGGGGGATACTGAAAGGGTTAGTGTAACAGCCAGGAAAGGGTAGATACTAGAAAGTTTGCAACGTATCGGTGTTAACTATCGTATTATCGAATTAGCAATCTGGATTCTTTGGACTACAAATGTTAATATCATTGGAACTAGACTAATAATAACTATTTGACTGCCAATTCTTAAGTTAGACTATGAATAAATTCTTGTACCTGTGCATATTCAGCCTACACAAACTGCATGGAGTATCTGGTGTGGTACACAGCCTTCGACTGCCATCGTACCTGAGATAAAACATCCCGTAGTCACTTAGAATTCAGGTTACTCCGCAGGGTTCCAGCAGGTGCTCTGGGTCATCTGGAGAGGAAGGGAGTTCAAGAAGCCATGCTGGAACTTGAGATTTGGGGTCACAGGCTGGGTGTACAGGACCAGGGCTTGCTCTGCAGAACCTGAATGCGAATTTTTAGATTTCTTATTGTGCTGTTGTTTGAAAGATAATGCACATTGTTGCACTCAGAAGAAAGTTCCACTGGTAGTGAGGTCACGAATGCAGAGAGCAAAAGTTTTAGAAATAGGGGATTAAGACTTGAATAGTCCCAAGGGCAGGAATATAAAACTCTGCAGAAAGAGCAAAAGCAGAAGAGGCTCTTTGATTCTGAAAGCTGATGGTCCACACGTGCATTAGAGTTGTAACATTAACAAGGACATTAACTCTTTTCTTTTACTTCAGAATGTGGAAGGTATATAGCAAAAGAGGTAACAAAAAAAGGGATTATGTTATGCGTAAAGCATCTAAGTTTTGTTCCAAGAACTGGATCGTCTTCTGCATTTAAAGGAGATTTCCTACATGATGCTCTCCAAGACATGGAAATCAAACTTTTCCAAGCTGCACTCAGTCTCTGTTTCTCTAATATAAAAATGACATTAGACTGAATTAGGTGTTGAATGAGATAAAATGAAACTGGCTTAAAATGCACAGGCTATCAAAATGTCAAGTGCTCTGAAAGAGAACAGGCTCTAGATATCTCAAGTGGGGAGACAAAATAAAGAATTTATGCATGGGAAGTTTAATTACCACATCTCCGAACTTTTAAAGACTTGGTTTTTTGAAGCTGATATTCCCTAATGAAAGCTATTTCAGATGTGTGCACATATACACACCTTTAAAAATAATGTTTAGAATAGTTATTCTTTGCGGTTAATGTTCATCAAAGCAGACAGCAGAAAAAATTGCAGATCAAAAGAAAGCATGAAACAAGGTAATGTTGTTGATTGGTAAAAGGGAAAAAAAGGATAAACCAGATTCTCAAGTATATAAACCAGCACTTAATTTGCCTTCCACCAAACTAGGCCAATTAACACGGTTGAGAATCTATACCAGAGATTAGAGAGAAAATACATCAGGTAGCACAGTGGAAGTTTTTCTCATTCTGCTGCAACAATTACTGGTAAATAGCTAATTACCTTGTTAAAAAATCTTTCCTGTAAATGGGTACTAAAATTGCCTGTAGCTGGAGAAGTAAAAGCAACTAATAATTACTGCAAAGCAACCAGATCCAATACCCGGAACCTAAATTAAAAGCAAATGACCACCTGGCACCAGCATGAATACTACTGTTTCATCATCACACACTGCTAATGCTACTAAGGGAAAGAGAGTTCAGAAACACAAGAGGGAAAGGAAGGAAATGTTCCTTTATTTTGTTGCATGAAACAATGAAATATTCAGCAAACTCATCCTAAAAAAAGGTAACTGGCTTCTGGTTCAGCTTCTTTTTGTGGACTGGTTAAAAAAGGGATATATAAATTGGGAAGCTGTCCAGGTTTCTCAAATGAAAACCATAGTTTCCACTTCCCAGCATGTGATTCAAGTATCGCTGCCCCACATTACAACGTCAATGGAATGCAATTTTGTAATGACTTGCTGTTTTGAAGTGGTAAAAGTTTTACTTTGTTCTTTTGACTTCCGTATAAATCAAAAAAGAATTTGCCCCATACTTGAAGCAAATCTGGTATACACTAGCATGGATACTGAAATCCATTAGCAATGTAAATAGGTGTGATTGTAAGGTACAAAGAAGGGGGAAAGAGTTCTGTGGAAATAACTACCACAAGACCTGCTACTCATTCCAATTTTCATTTTTCAGTTACATAGTACACTCCTATGTAGCCACTATTCCATGAAACTAAAATGTTACAAGCATCAAACAGTTAATATTAGCAGGAAATAAGGAAACATACTCAAATTTTAGAATGCCTTTACAAGGAATTAGGGCAAGTAGTTCCTGACATTGTGTGCAGGGTCTGGCTGGGATGGATCCAATTTTCTTCATCGCAGCTCCTATGGCACTGTGGTTTAGATCTGTGATCAAATCAAGGCTGGTAACACGCTGATGCTTTAGCTATTGCTAAACAGTGTTTGCACAGTGCCAAGACCTTCTTTGTTTCTCACTCTGCCCCACGATGAACAGACTGGGGATGTGCAAGGGGTTGGGTGCGGACACGACAAAGCAGATGAACCAAGCTAACCAAAGACATTCCATGCCATCTAATGTCATACTCAGCAATAAAAAAGGAGAGGGAGGGGTCTGGGGAGGTTAGCCACTTTTTTTGCTTAGGAACTGGCTGAGCACAGGTCTACCCATGGAAGATGGTGAGTGATTGCCTTTGCATCATTTGTTTTGTTTTCTTTCTCTCTTCCACTTCTCCTTCACTTATTAAATGATTTTTGTCTTGCTTTTACTCTTCCCTTCCTCTGCCCCCCAGTCCACTGGGAGGGGGAAAGTGAGCAAGCAGCTGTGTGGTGCTTAGCTGCCTACTGGGGTTAACCCACAACACACTGCAATCCTGTTTAGTGTTGCAACTGTGAGATCACTATGCTTGTAGTGGGGATCAAGAAATTTCATCTGAAGTTACATATTGTGGTGTCTGTTCTATATCAGAAATGGATTCTATTAATAATTGTCTTAAGGTCATGCCTTTTTTTTTTTTATTTTGTATTTTAAAAGTACCACCCCATGAGCCTAGCTGTATTTTGGTAGAATATCTTTTAATCATCTCTCTCAGCCTTTCTTTGTGTCTTTATCCTCCCTTTCAGCCTCTTCCCAAATTTGCTTTTTCATGTACAACTATGTAACTTCTTGACTTATAAAACAATCCATGGAGCAGGAGAACATCTATAGTAGGTGCACAGTAAGGTAGAGAAAGAGCCAGAAACAGTGAAAGCATAAGAAGGAACTTATAATCAAAAGCCTGCAGACAATAAAAATTTATGTTTGAGGAAGGGAAATTCAGGTACCAGAAAATCACAGTAATTAAGACCTGTAAATACAGTTTTAGTTATATAATACTGCAATGGACTGACGGACCCAAACTCTTCTTAGTCATGACAGAAACTCAGAAAACTCAGACTTGGGAGGTTCAGGTTAAGTACTGGGGGGGGAAACAAAAACAAAAAAAAAAAAAAAAAACCCAAACCACAAATTCACTAGGAGTATAGTGCAGCCCTTAGACTAGGTTGCCCTTTCAGGCGGAATCTCCATTCACAGAGGTTTCCAAACCTTTGCAAGACAAAGCTATTGACCTTATCTAGCAGTAGGCTGATAATCATTCTTCAACTGGAAAGCTGGCTTTGATGACCTGTGGGGCTCCAACTCAGGTAACTCTGTTATGATTCTATGACAAAGTTACTCTTTTTCTCACAAGAACTGAGAACATTTGTTCCTCACAAGAACTTCTGTATCACTGACAGAAGCCAACAGTACTTCAATAATTTCTAGTAGATCTAACTGAAGTGATGCACTTGAGAAGATTTGCTCTGAAGCAGATATAACTAGAAAAGGAGGAAAAAACAGTTGTCTTATTTAGTAAGCCTGTAACACTGAGATTCTTCCCAGCAGAAGAACTAATCTCATACCTTTAGCCACAGACTTGGCTAAATCCAAATGTCTTACGGAAAAAAAATAAAAATTACCTTTGTGGTTTCAGAGTAGAAAGTGCCCTCTGGCTTGACATGGACTACTTTCTGAAATGGTTTAGAACTCATCAGTTCTGTTCCATCACTGTTGGTAAGTTATGTACTCACAGCACAAGTTTTCAAAGATAATGTTGCTGGACTAGAGCTAGGTTTGGAGGATACTGTAGGAAACTTAAGAGGGAGTTTTCTGTCAATTACATTGAGTTGCCAGTGGGTAATGTCTCAAAGTGAAATGGGGACAGACTTAAACAGGGGAATGTTATCCTCAGATAATGTGGTTCTGTTAATGCATTTACCATGTTTAACTACAGGTGAGAGGCATTATTTCCAATGACATAATAACTTGTGGGAGCCTAACCTAGGGAAACATCTGCCGACAATCTGAAAATCACATATAACAGTCCCTGCTCCACAGTGCTGAACTGGGAATTTTATCCATTAGACTTTAAATGTCATCTAATGGGCTCTTTTAATGAAAGCCTGTTGTGTTACCTCTCTTTTTGCTTCTTGTATATTCCATTACACTACCTACTGCAAAATGAGCTGGTTATCTGAAATCCTTTACTTGCTTGAACTCTTTACTTTTCTAAACTCTGTTAATCCTCTCATGGATGTTTTCAAATTTAAAGTTTTGTTATAATACTTTCAATTTAACATTGTGTTTTTATTAAGTGTTACAGTCAAAATTCTGTTTCTTTGGAGGAACGCCTCATAAACAGCTGCTGTTTCAGTTCACTGTGCTGTAATATCTAGTTGATGAAATGAGTAATTTGAAATATTTGCACTTTACCAATATTAGGTCTCCTAAATTATCCTTTTTGTTCTTCATCTACAGGAAACAAGGCTGGAATTTCCTCATACTTTGCTTGTTTCTGGTCACATAGCTATTGGAATACATCAGAGCATCTGAAAAGAACCTGCTCAGAGCATAGCCAACTGCTTGGGTCTGGAGAAACATGAGAATGTACTTCTTTGTGACCTTTCAACTACAAACACTCCTATTCTCAGAAGCATTGCATCACTTGCTGCTCAGCAGGACTTTCTGAGCAGTGGTGTACTAACTGTTCAATACCAAATAGCTACCACTCCAAAAAAGAACTTAAACCGAATAATCATTTGTACTCGTGTGTTTAAAAGTCCTAGTCATTCCAAAATTTTCAGAAATGATCATGACAGTAGAAATGCTCTTGCCCAAGAAATTGTACGAGCACAAATACAATGAGAGGCAAAAATCACTCACAGAAATCTCTGCAAACTGTATTTGGTATTAAACTTTAACCAGGCTAAATCCAAACTGCATTTGCTGATTCAGATTATTCTGTTCAAACTCTCTTCTTGTATTACGTCAGTTATAGCCAATGTGAACAGGCTTTTCCTACAGTAACATCAGGGCTGTATAATGTTGTCCTTTCTCACCTCGTTTGAAATGAAGGAAAAAATTACCCTCACAGTTTCTTCTGGAAGACAGTAATATGGGTTCCACTGGAGGGAGAGTGTAGCACTCGGCAAGTGTTTGTGCAAGAGAATTGTTGTATCACTGTTCTATTTATCTGCTACCATTTTTAGAATAACTGTTAGCTTTTTTCAGGTATTCTTTGTGTTATGTAATCTCTCCCCCTACCTTACCTCATCTTTTAAGATGATGTAAGTTATATAATTACTGTAAGTCTTGAAGTCAAGTTCATGGAAAATACCTGATTTAAAAAATACCACATACTTGGTCCCTGTATTACAGTTTTTATCCAGTTACAGCGGGCTTCCCTGAATAATTATGGCCACAGTCCTGTCTTTATCATCTGACAGCCTCGCTCTGAAGACTTCTTTTTACTGTTGTAATAACTGCTATAAGGACATGCTACTTTGCAAGACAGTAGCATAAACAAGGTAATTTTAGGAACATGGAGATGCTCATTGCTCTGAAGTTCGGTAAACATAAATAAATGGTAACTTAAAAATACTTAAAGTTGTCATGGTGTATTTTACAACTCAGCTGCCCAGGATATGTCATGTTACTGAACATTTTTGTCTAGCTCTGTTAAATGTAAGATTTTTACTTTTACCTGCTAATTAGTTCAGAGCTACTTTCGGATGAATCACCACAGCTGGTTCCATGAAACTCTGATAGATTTTCATTCACTTAAGAAACTAGTTTGTCCTTAGCAATCATGTCTAATGGATACTGGCACTAACTATGAAAAGAGGGTTTAGGAATAAGATAACAAAACCCTAAATCTCTAAGCCATTTGTGAATTATAAATAAAGTATAATGCATTAAAATAAACTGTCATTCCAAATCCCACTGACCATGCAGATAACAAATCCATGTTAGCTCTAAAGTCTAATATAACCCTTAGTCAAATAAGTCACTTCAGTTAGTGATGGCTGAAACAGATGTGCAGAGCATTCTTGTGAAATGCACAGATAAAAATCAAATACATACACAGATGTAAAAATTTTAATGTTTTTTTTTTTCAGCTGTAGTGTATTATTTTAAAAAAAACACAGTTAACCTTGTGTATTAAGCACTGTTCTCCAACTTCTCTAGTAACAATGCATTAAAAACAAACAAGCCAGCATTTGGAGGATATTATATCAATGCAAGAGATTAAGATTTAATAATATAACTTCCACTTTCAATTACAGTCATTACTGAGAGTTTGGTGCCCTGTATATTATACACTTATAAAAGGACAACACTGACATCTCATTTCATACAAAACTTTGAATAAATGGGTGATTTGGAAAACAGTTTAATTGGTTATACAGATATTAATACATTTATGCTCCTATGCAAAGCTTATCTGACCTAGTGCAAACTGCCTTGTTTTGTACACAATTCAGCTCCAAAACAGAAGGAGATTTCATGGAAATCACTTGAGTTCACATGGTTAAACATTTAATCGATCTGTCCCCACTGTTCCTTCAACTGGCAGCTGATAAGTAGTAAGAAAGATACTTAAAATAATTAATTTTAAACATATCAGCTATGATTACAAACATTTAATTTGAATATTCATAACATATAGTTATTTGACACTTAGGTTTAGATCTCTCCAACACAGTATCAGCAGGACTCCAACAATTTCAGCCATTTCTTACTGGTTATATTATATGAATATATGCAGAGCTACAAGAATTAATCCTTTGTACTTTTTTGTTGGCAACTGGTTTTAACTTGGTGAGCTCCACTATTACCTTCTGTGTCTATATAACAAGCATCTGGAAGTAGAACTGAAAGCCCAGTAGGCCTTCCTGATTTTATTCCCCATGTTGGCTCGCTTTTTCCTCTAAAACTGACACTATTAATCACCAGTAATTCCTTCTTTCTCCAACCATTAACCTAACCTGACAAAACCACTTCTAAACCATATCCCCAAGTATCACGTCTACCCTTTTTTTAAACACCTCCAGGGATGGCGAATCCACCACCTCCCTGGGCAGCCTATTCCAATGCTGCAGAACCCTTTCAGTGAAAAAATTTTTCCTAATATCCAACCTAAACATCCCCTGGCTTAACTTGAAGCCATTTCCTCTCGTCCTATCACTTGTCACTAGGGAGAAGAGGTCAGTCCCCATCTCTGGACAACCTCCTTTCAGGTACTTGTAGAGAGTGATAAGGTCTCCCCTCAGCCTCCTCTTATCCAGGCTAAACAGCCCCAGTTCCCTCAGCTGCTCCTCATAATACTTGTCCCCCAGACCTCTCACCAGCTTTGTTGCCCTTCTTTGAAAGGACACGCTCCAGCACCTCAATGTCTTTCTTGTAGTGAGGGGCCCAGAACTGAACACAATACTCAAGGTGGGGTCTCACCAGTGCCGAGTACAGGGGGATGATCACTTCCCGAGTCCTGCTCACCACACTATCCCTGATACAGGCCAGGATGCCGTTGGCCTTCTTGGCCACCTGGGCACACTGCCGGTTCATATTCAGCCGGCTGTCCACCAACACCCCCAGGTCCTTCTCTGCTGGGCAGCTTTTGAGCCACTCTGCCCCAAGCCTGTAGCGCTGCATGGGGTTGTGCAGGACCCGGCAGAAGAGGTGTAGGAGACGTGACCTAGAATTCAAAAGTGAAGCTATGTTTTTCCTAGTGGTTTGATTAACACACCCAACATTAATGAATGTCCTCATTTTCAGGAGTACTTATTTAATTCTCCATATAGTGAATAAGAGCTGTGGGTATTTGATGCCCGAGAAAGCTAGGCTAAACTATTTTGTAATTGCACTTAGGTAACAATTTTGCTGTTGATGCATGAGTGGAATAAAATCCTATTTTCTCATTAAACTAGCTGCATCATCTCCAGAAACTAATGATCATTATGAAAAAGCCTAAATTAAATTTAAAAAATCTACTCTGGACAGTGGTGAAAGTGTGACTCCATTATGCACAGGGGACTGAGGTACACGGATAAAAGTTATACTCTTTAACTTACTCATATTTCCTTTGTAAGGTGTCTACGTACATGTGTGTGCATGTGATCAACACATAAACAAGAAAAGACAAGAAGATATTGTCTTCTGTAAAAAGGGCAGTAAGGACACAGAAGGATTCCTGCTGTCTGTGTGACGAGGGAGCCCTAGGTTGATACGAACTAGGACTAGGGAAGACACTAAGAACACTGGAAGGCAGAATGCAGGATTACAGGATTGTCTTTATTACCCAACGGACTCTTTTTCTGCCAAAGCCTTTTACTTCCAATGCAGTGTCAGAAACAACTGCTTAACTGTCTGGTCCAGAAACACTGTTACTAGCTGCTAGGGAATGTCAGTACTGTTCCTTACTAAGGGAATCAAGACACATGCTCCAAGGCATTGCTCTCCATTTCTAGTAAATTATGTCCTGACATTTCACAGCCCACAGCTGTCTCATAGATCCCAGGCTGAGAAGCAGTTGCTTAAAGTTTACTATCTGAGCGGCTTCATCTTGTGCTAGTCATACTTTAGGATTCTCTTTAGTATGGTAAGAACACTTAACTTTTGAGATCAGAGGAGCGTACATGCATCAAACCTTGGAAATTCAGGATCTCTGTGTTGAGGACTGTATGAATTTCCTTCCAGGTCTAACAGCAATAAACAAAGGCACCATGTAAAGAAAGACCACCCATGTAACTTCAGGGTTTAATTCGATCTGCTAGGTGAAACCAGAGTACCCTTAAGAACTCCCCCCCCCTAAAGTGCTAAACATTTAATAATTAATCCTTCCTGTTGGCCAACAGTTAATCAGTGACTGCATAATAGGCTGCTGCATGTAAGAACTCTATGTGAGACTTCAACAGTAACATCATGGCCTTTTAGTGCAAGCCAATGAAAGGTTTTATGAGAAAGCAGGTATTAATCCTAGAGCCATCAATAGAATCCGCTTTGGATAAGGCTATCTTATTTAGCTAAAACTACACTGTAATTCCAAAGGGTTATTTCTAACTATAAACTATGGCACAATATTTCTGGAAAAAGTGATGTTGGTTCATCTACAGTGGAAGAACTACATAATTTACATGGGTGAGAATGCAATTCTTTGTGCTTATAATTCTGGATAGAACTACACTCTGAGAGAGCAATGAAGCTCTCCTGTTTAAATTGCTTTAAAAGAACTGAATCTCCCTGAAGACAAAAAAATTACAGCACTGTTAACATATTACTCTGAATTTGTAGAATAATTGATTGTAACTATCCAACTATACTTCAACATGAAAGAACTGGGCACTCAACAACTTCTTGTTATTACTACTACTACTACTACTATTGTTGTATGTATGCAAGTGATGATAACATTTTTATTTTGGAGGATTTCAACCACAGATGAATTCCTGATTAGCTGTGGATAACCTCCTTGGTTTATCTACTATTATCCAAGAGCTGTAAGGTGTAATTATGAATATGCTTTGGAGAGGAGCATTTCCATATATCCATCCATATATTACTACATCCATAAAACACAGGCTTAGTTATAGTTTTACTTGCCCCACAAAAAAAAACATGAGGAAGCTTAATTGGAAATATGTGTCAAGTGTATGTAAGCCCTGCTCCTAAGCTCAGACTGTACTCCATGAATACGGTATCATGTGATGCTCAAAAATAATGTGAGGAGTTCTACTCCTTCTAGATACTGACTTTGTGGGGCAAGAATTATGCAAGACTGATTATCTACCAAGGCAAATCACTCAATAGCTTTCCAGAAAGCACATACTAAAAACAAAGTTGGCCCTATAAATTCTCTAACAACCCAAACTGCTTCTCCAGTATATAAATACTAAATTGAATCCTTCTGTAAGTAATACATTTGCTTTAAAAACTAAAGTTAGCTTTCTTTATGCATCATTCGATATACGTACGTAACATTTCATCCACTTTTATGTTGTGAGCAAGGGAGAAGACCACAGAAGCATCTTGGAGTACAGATAATAACGGTGAAAAGAAGGCAACAAAGAGTTTGAAAACATAAGACCAAGGCAAGAAGAAGGACTTTGGCAACCCTAATTTAGATCAGATTAAGCTGTTGCGCAACTACACACTAATAGAGCAAGATTCAGATACTCAGTGGAGTATCTGATACTCGGGGCCACTACTGCATCCTGATTGAAGCATATCCAATAACTCTTTCATTTCTTGACTCATAAACGGGAGCTACTTGGTGCTGTGAATGGAGTATAGGCACTTGTGCACATATACTTTCACATGCATTACAATGTCTGTATAAACAGAATGAAAGCAGAATTAGTGCAAAGGGTCTTTTCTCTTGTCAAGTTATATTACACTAAGATACAAACTATTAGTGCGACTCACGTTGATCTTTTTCCTGTACTGGTTTGGGAGCCACTTCTCAAAAATCTGAATAATTGCAAAACAGAAACTTCTGTGGATATGTGACAAAAAAAGACCATAAGCATGTTTTTAAACATAGCTGAAAATAGTCTAACTATCCTTCTTTTAATCAGTAGAAGAGAAGCTACCACATTCTTGGCCACTCTGTGAAGAAATGAAAAAAGCAGTTTCTGTCCAAAGTATTTTTCCAAACATGCCACTGTATGACATATAAATCTACCTCTTATATGTATATATTTGTCAATGTATACAGAACTGGATCGTGTACAAAATTCTGTATCTGTGGTTTAGCACATCATTGTCTTATAATCCAGCAAAAGTGAATCACTAGTTCTGCTGGCACCACTAACAATTGAAGCTCTACATAATTATATAAGTTCTAAAATGAAACAGCACTTCAAAGGGTATGGACTGAAGAGAAGGTAGAAACTTTGTAAATGATAAAATAGAGGATAACTTGACCTTTGTATGAAAGTTGGATTTCACTTTAGCCTAATTACATTGCAAATCATCTCCTCTCTATTCAGGGTAATTTACTTTAAAAACATGAAAATAGGATGTTTCATCTGAGTGCATGTTGAAACTACATAAACAAAATTTACATCAAGAGCTATCTAAAAGGGCTCAGAACCAGGGCATTTAGCTCTTCTATATTCATGATGCAGTTAGCTGACTCACAACAAACTTATCTTACATCATTTAAGCTAACCTGGACAACCTTGCATCAGGCCCACCTGTTATCTGCCTAATCATCACTTCATTCGCAAGTCTCTTATTGCCATCTAAGCTGCTTTTTAAACTTATGCTATTATTAATTCTATACATAAAAATGAGTTCTGGCAATTTCCTGATTTTCCTCTCACCTGCTAAGTAATAATCAGGTTGCATAAGGTTTCCTATTAAACAGAATTCTTTCAGATGTTCAGACTTTAGAGCTGATTTTAGCACAGGGAGCAGATGTTAATAGCTTCTCATCAGCTTCTTCAGCTTGTTTTCTTCAGCATGCTTCTACTTCAGTATTACATATTCTGCTTCTTTTCCTTTCATTCTTTTTTTGAAAATTTTAAAAGTATTTTATTGTCTCTTTGGAAAAATGAACTAGAATGTACTGGAGCTAAACCCAACAGAATTCTAGACAGCTTTAATTATTAAAGATAGGAGATATCTTACTGGCAGAAGTTTTAGAAACACTAAAATTAAAAAGACGTCTAGATTTCACTTTGAATTGCTGATATTTAAGAAAAACACACAAAAAAAACCCAACCCTGTAAGACAGATAAATTCTACATTCTACTCTACACATGCACAATCGGGGAATTTTCAAGGGGAGAGGCATGCTCACCAACCAAGCTGTTGAAGGTATTTGGGAATGAAGACCAGAATAACTGCATGAGAAAAGAAAAAAAACCCAGGAAAGGCTTGAGTTTTTCTAAGTTCCCCATCAAAACAGTTACTCATGCTCTGTGGTGTTTTTATTGCGGTTATACAGCTTCAAGTTTATAGATGACTTGCGTACAACTAGTGTAGGCAAAGCAAGAACTTACTGGCCCACTAATATCATGCGGGTTTACAGTGGACCTTCATTACTTTTCTGCACAGCTCTTAGCTTCAGACCACAATGCTACAATTCCTGTGGAATCCATTCCTCTTAATATATGCATCTGTCAGATTAAGCACTGCAAAAGAAGCAACTAGCTTAAGGCTTAGTGTTCAGATAGGTACCAGCCCTGAAACTGGGACAATTCTGGACCAGTGCAGGGCCAAAATACTAGAAACAAGAGCTTATTAGTGATTTACAGTCATTTTACTTAAGGATGTGGTATCGAACTGCGTAACTCCTGAGAACCTTCTAAGGTTTACTACTTTCTCAAAGTAGAAGTAATTTGCTTTAATTATTTTCTCATATCATAACACAATATTGCCTTTGAACAGGCAGCATGATAGTTAAATGCTTCTGAAAATCTTACACAGTTCAAATGTTAAAATATTTTTCACCTTTGCTCTTGTTCATACTGTAAGACCTACATTAAAGGAGGTATCTGTCTGTAAGTTGACTATTACAATGCTGAACTAATTTTAAATACTAACTTCAAGTCCCTGGCACCCAAGGTACCATCAACACCTTCTGTTTCATACCTAGTTCTGTAGTAAATCTCTAAGTAGGGCCAAGAGCTCCAGAATGGGACATACCTGCCAATAGGCTGAACAGATTTGACTGGAGAGAAACCAGAAAAAATGCTGCAAATGATGTGTCTAAACCCGTTACTTCTGAAGCTAAACCCGTTACTTCTGAGGCTTTCATTTAAAAGTGCAGTGAGATAGGAATCAACTATGAATGCACTGCTAAAAATCCTGTTTGACATGTACGTACATTTTTATTGAAGGAACAGAGCAAGACTGCATTTTTTCTTTTCCAACACAGCTGTCAAAGATCAAGGAAGAGGTAGCAATAATACTGATTTGGTATCTGTACTGTATCATATGGTTTTAAATACACCCCTACCCTATGGTTACAGATTCAAACCCTCACATCCATTTGGCAGGAGACTGCTGTAACTACCTTGTTAAACAGATATGGTAACTTGATCCGGGACAGCAGCCAAGTACCCACACAGTTCCTCACACCCCCTTCACCACCACCTCCCCACGCCCACATCCCACCCCTGCCAAGCAGGACAGAGAAAGAACAGGAGGAACAAAAGCAAGAAGAGTCATGCGTCAAGAAAAGGTTAGGAGCTGAAGGAAAGCAGAAAAAGAACCAAGCTATACAAAGGCAATCACTCCTCACCTCTCACAGTCTCACCAGTCTTCGAGCAATAGCTACCTTGGAGCCAAAAAAACCCACTTTCTTTTTCCTCTACCCCAGATTTATTGCTGAGCATGATGTTACATGTTGTGGAATATCCCCTTGGCCAGTTTGCGTCAGCTGTCCTGCCTGTGTCCCCTCCCAGCTTCTTACTCACTTCCAGCCTTCTCACTGGGGGAAACCAGAGTGGGAAAAAGGGAAAGCCTTGACACTCTGCAAGTACTGTTCAGCAACAGCCATAACATTAGTTTGTTACCAACGCTGTTTTAGCCACAAATCCAAAACACATCACCACAAAGGCTGATATGAAGAAAGTTAACTCCATCTCAGCCAGACCTAGTATAATGGAATTCCCTGTTTTCTTGTGAAGTGGCTCACTAAATGTCTTATGAAGTGGTACTACACTTGTAACTTAGCTTTTAAAAGAAGCACTGATAGTAAATCTAAATTGAATCCCTGCCCCGAAACTACGTGATGGAAGTGGGTGTGCAAGGGAACTGTGCACTTGAAGGCTGCTGGTTTAATCATCTCTACTTGTGTTTGCAAAGTCCGGTCCGGTAGATTGAGCCGAAGTAACTGTCAGATCTGTCCAGCTGGCAAGATAGAAGGGCACTGGTTTGAGAATCCTGTTTGCCACTATGTGTGGAGTTGGTTAGTGACATAGAGAACAGGATGGCTGTACAATGAACAGAGGCAAAAAATTAAGCAAATAAAGGATCTCACCACTGGTAACAATATGGCTAAAGAATGTGAATGGCTCCCACAAATAAAAAAGTTACTAGTGGTCAGGATATAATGGAAGGTCTAATATTTGTCAAGAAGTCTCAAATGTTTCACGTCTAAAAGCATTTATCAATTTAGGTTTTAGAAGCCGGAATCTCACTGAGTGTTAACAGGAGACATACATTTCAATCCAAAGTACGCTAAACCCACTGAAATTGCCAAGGTTTATATAAGCTATGTAAATATTGTACAAGAAGTTGGAATAATTTTACCAAAACGTTTACGTGTATCTGTGAGCTCTGTGGAGTACAAGCAGAGATCCATCTCAGACGAGTATGTGAGGACATTTTTCATCCTGTTCAGTAAATCTCAGTACAAACTGGACCCACCCACTGTTATGCCCATACTGTCTTTAAATCTGGGCTATGTCCCAGGAACTAGGTTTTACCCACACTCCCTATAGGATTTGAAAACTGGAGTAAACTATGCTGAATTTTGCACATCCCATTTGCAAGGGAATTGCATGACTCAATGCAGACTGGAGATTGTGAATGAGATACTACGTGCACTGTACAAACGACTAAGGACTAGGATCCTGAAAGGAGAATACTGACAACACAGATGCATTCACTTACATTCAGGAAAGAAACAGAATATATTCCTCGTATAAGTAACACATTCTTTGTTCTCAACATTGTTCTAAAGAGCGTGTACATCTATGATCAACACAACTAGCTTGCTAAAGTTAATATTGCAAGAGCAACGGAAGTACTATACAATAATTCCCTCTGTTAAAGACTTGTGGTGAAGAGGTAACTGTACTCTCAACATTATAGAATGTCAGTGTTCAAACAATGAAAACTTAATCATATACACTCCATTTTTAATTGCTAATCTCTGTTTTGAAATGTTTAATCTTCTAAGAAGTATGATTATTTGATACCACTTTTATCTCACTTTCCTATAGAAGTATAATAATCCAATCTACAATCAGTCAACAAATCTATTAAAAATTGAATGTACTTTGAACAGTCAAATTATAGTGCTTCAGGATGATTATGAAGGCATATAGCTACACGGTAAGCACAGCACAAGTAAGGAAGAGGCAAACCATTTTAGATTCCTGAAAATCCTTCGTTCTAATACCATTCGAACGAAACAGTGCCCAACTTTGAACTCTGTGGTTACAGGTGTGTAGGTCAAATTTAAACAATACTGCATCTTCCTACTCTCAATTATATGTATAACAAAGTATTCTCTTTTTCTTAAGCTGCCTTTTATCTTATAGCTATTGCTCTGTGAAAATAGACAATTTTGACAGAATTCCTTTGAATTTCATCACTTGAATTTGAATTTTGATCACTTCGAAGGTGATCAAGTTCCTACAGAACTGTTGTCATGGTGCATGTAGCATATAATTGCAAATATTAGAATTACCTTGATCTTTTACTCACCTGTTTGGCCTAAACCCAAAATTCCAATTGAGTACAACTACATTTTATATATGATTATAAGAGTATGATTCAGAAATAGTACAAAGTACAGACTATAGCATAAAAAATTGTAAATAAATTAGATGGACATTCAGTAGAATAGGATATTCTATTACTGTTTCTTTATAATATTGTCGACATAGAGCTCAGCAACTGAATGACAAGGATGTGTAAGAACTATTATAGTCTCCGTATCATGACTTCCTTGGTGCTATGACCGATTTTATAGACTACCTTAAATAAACTATTAAAGAAAAAATTAAAAGAAAATTATGTAGGACTTCCATGTTTAAGTTTGTTGCAAATGTCACAGATATTTTTTATATAACTACTTTAAGTTCAATTAAAATACGGAAAAATAGGGAAAAAGACCCACCAAAGGAAACAAAATGTACTAGTTTCCCTGTGCTAAGGAAACTGAATGTCAGCCATCTTACAGACCCAACATCCTTCAGATGACTTTTCAAATATAATATTTAGATTTCAATTTGCAATAATACTGGTTATGAATAAAACGTTTCCTGAGATATACAATAGTTTTGGGTGTGTTTTTTTTTAATCATTATTCTGTGTGAAAGCCTTTCTTTTTTTTTTTTTCCCCAGCGCAGCCATTTCCAAGTTGTCAAAAGATACTTAGTCTCTGGGGTTGCTTTGTCACATAAGGTAAGATCAAACCAATGAAAAAAATACAATGAGTTTGAACCAGAGGCCAACTCAGCCATGCAGCAATAAAAACAGCAGCGTTTTTTCCGAAGTATCTGACAGGCTTCATTTGTCTCAGAATAGACTCTGCCATGTCACATGGTCATGCTTTCCCATCATCCTTTCGCTGTGTTGCAGCCACTCCTTTGTGTGCTGCCAAAGAAGTATGCAAAGTGAGTGAGAATGCCAAGAGATTTTCAAATGAATATGACTTTTAGGAGAATCTGTAAGTCAAGGACCCCAAGCAGGCATCAATTCCTCTCTCTCTGCCAAAGAGCTGTCACTTCCTTGGAAAGTTGAATTTGTCACGAGGAAAGAAAATTTCACCATAGTCTGTTTAAATAACTTAGGGAGTAGAATCTTTTCCCAGGTGCTTTTTCCACACAAAGCAAATGTATCAATCATTTTATTCTCTGAAATAACAATTTATTATCCATGCAGGAGGCCTTAGATTCAATCTGCACACTGTTCTGAGTGTCGTGTCAGATACTAAAATCTGTCATCAGTCTTTATCAAGGAAATCATTCTGTTCTTGTCATCAGTTTTTATTAATAAGACTATTTATTACTTCAATAATTAATTATGACAAGTAGTCTGCCATTTGGATAATGAATAAATATTGATAAATTGCATGGCTAATACACTGTTGCTGTATAACTAGCTTTCAAAATTTGAAGACCTAAACAGTACTAAAACAAATAACTCTAAATTAGATATCACACAGCTAGAACTGAACACACTATATTCAACTAAAACAGTGACTTTTGGACTACACATAACTTGCAAAGTGGTGGGGTTGTTCAGCTCTGGACATCTTAAAATGGCCTATTTTTTCAAGCTAATGCAAAAATTTAAGTCCTATATTTAAGATATTTTCAAAAAAATCAAAATTCATTTAAAAAGTTCCTTGAATAATAGAATAAATTGAAACAGAAGACCTCGTTCCATTCCCCATCCTCTCCTGTTTAAAACTTCTTTCACTTCTCTGTTGACTGGAAATATGGAGTTACTCTGGGCAACTAAATCTAAGCATCACAGGAGCCCAGCTTACATCTCTCTTCTGTCTCAGGCAGTAAATAACCATGAACAACAAGGACTCTTCCCCTCCCCTCTCTATTATTTGAACTCCTGTAATGATTAATGGTGGTTACCCTACATTTAGGGTCTATGAAGAACTACGGCATCTCCAAAAAGTAATAGAGCCCTCATCCTTGGTCTCTCACGGTACCCGTACCAATTTGGTACTCCCCAACTTTCGTACTTCCTTTTCTAGCTCTACCTGTAAAGTTTCTCGTAAACCCAGGAGTAAGTCGTGATTAGGAACCAAGCAATACGAATTACGACCTAAACCCCATAATGCAGTCTATCCTGCATCAGTCCCTTTCCAGACACCAAATGTCCACCATTAATGGGTTCGTTTACTTTACCTTTCCGTAACTCTAAACCTCAACCTCGCTCCATTCCAAGTACTCATAAGAAGGCGAGGATTCTGCATCTGTCAGAGAACCATCATATTCCCTTTTCTCTAAGTAGGTTTATCACTTTATTTACAAATAACTGTTCTTATTTGCTAAAATCCTTGAGTACTCTTTCACCTAATCAGATTACTTACACTACTATCACTAGAAAACAATATGGCATGTTACCAGAGTAATCGATCGAACTGTCAACTTGGTGAAATCCAAAATGAAGACTTACTAGCAGAACTGAAGAGTCTACTTCACTGATTTGACAATATGAAGGACTGCGTACTGGGGTCCAGTCTGACAAAGTTTGTGGCATTGCCCATTGTGAAGTGACAATGGTATTCAACATTTATATACCTACTGATTTAACAGCATGCTGTACTAGTATACTTGAAATATCATACATCTCAGATGAAAAGGTATCATAACAAGACTTCACCACTTGAAACAGTTTAAATAATTCCAGATTACTTAAAATCAGTACTGGCAATATGGTCAGTAATTCTTTGCTTATACCCTTCACCACATGGAACCAGAAAGCATGGTTTGACTACAAAGAAAACCAGGAATTAATTAGCTGACTGGACAGATTTTTTTCCAAAATGGTCACTTGAACTGTTAGAATCTCTCAATTTTTAATCTAAAACTGTTTTGGAAAATGCACTGCCTCCTTCCCCCTCAATAATCACAGAATGTAACTGAAAGCATTCACAAATTCAAAACGGGAGGAAAATCTTATTAGCCTATTTTGAAAATACAGAACTTTGATGTCTAGAAAAGGGGACTGAAGTATTATAGATATGCTGCTGTTCTATACTACAAAACTCTCCATCGTAAACCTTGACGATTGTTACATAAAAGTACATAGTGTTGCCATACAATCTATCTAATGAAAACATGAGCTATGTTAAGCAATATAACCACTCGCAATTTTTTCCTAGTTTTTATATGAGGAAATTACACATATTCCTGTAAATTATCTGAGCCACAAACTAACGTAACAGTAATACTGCAATAATAGATGTTGAAGAACTCCACTGTATAAATTTAAATTTCCAAAGAAAATGCCAAATAGACCTGAGTATATAATGCAATCTACAACTCATTACTTCAAGTAAAAAAATATTCTGAATACCTATTTAATGGTTATATGTTTATATATCCTTTCATATATTATGCTAGTGAAGGGACTGACAGTATCACTAGCCAACACTTATCAGATATAATCATTTATTCACATATTGGATAAAATTATCTATGATTTGTCTGGAAAAAGAACCACCAGAACCTAAGCAAAAGGGCAGCCCATATCCTATAGCATAACACAACTGTATTAAAATACCCACACTTCATTATGCAATCATATTTTTCATAGAACTGTGAAATATGCTGTAAGAAATAAATTAAAACTTCACAGAAACTTTGAAAATTAAAGAACATTCCAATTTTCATAATTATTTAACACCCCTGAATTTACTTATTTACTTAACATTAAGTCTGTAAGTATTGTCCTGGGACAGGCCAAGTAGTTTACTTCACATACAGAAAAAAAATGACCCCGGAATTACATATAAACTGAGTTGATCTGTATTAGCCAAAATAAAAACATGCCAGCAAGGCAGTTTATAAATTAGATCCTGATTTCGGAAAAGATTCAGGGCATAGGTTGAAATCTGTGCCCCTAAACTTTCATTTTCCCAAATATCTGCATGCTTTTGTTTCTCAGGTGCCAGAAATAAATTACCTACTGCCTTCAATACAGAAGATGTTCTAGATCATTAATAGCATCCTTTCACGTTATTTTTTCCTCCTCCATTTCTCTGTCACTAACATTGTTACGTGAGATTGGGAGGCAGGCAGGCACAGAACATTTCATTCTCAAATTATCATCACTTTGACATGCTCATGTTCTCTACTTCAGATTTAGAGCATATGCTGCACCAAAAGTATAGCAGACAAACTGCTCAGAGTGAAAAATCATCCCTCTTACTGGAGAATTCTATGACTTCTTGGAGTGTTTCCTACCTCCTTTTCCTCAGATCTGTCTACTTTAAGTTGTGGACCAGCTGGAAAGACTTAGAAGCAACAAGAATGTTTAAAGACCTAGAACTGAAAGGATAGCTTGAACAAGTTTGGTTTATTCTAAAGGAAAAACATTACTAACCTTTAAATGAAAAAAAGATTTCTGCAAGGAGAAAGAAACTGAAATGAGAGATTTTACTTAAAAAAACTTCCCCCCGTTTTTTTTTTTAAACTATCAAAATAGGAAACATTGGAATTGATGATATACAGTCCTTGGGAGGTTTTCTAGTCCCTCTAAAGAGGGATCTTTTAATGGAGTGATGTTCAAACACCTGTTCAGGAATGACAGCAAGCACAGCAAACACATTGGGCAAAAGATATACAAAAGAAACTTCTAAGGTTTTTATCAGCTGTGTGGCATATAAGAGAGAACAAGTTGGATTGGCTAAAATGCAATGCTATAGAGACAGAAGTACTATACAGTCAAAATCAGATAACCTTATAATAGAATATAAATCTATTTCTCCAAGGAATGAAATATCCTAATGTTTCTCTCTTTCACAGTGATACAATATAGTCTTTTTACAAGTGGAGTTTGTAGTCAAATATGAAGTAAAAATATATTTAATAAAAAGATTAATATTCATTGACATAAGTTATTTAAAATTCAAGCGTTTCATTATCTGAAATATATCATACATAAGGCAATGGCACCACATTTAATTCTGAACTAAAAACATTACAGCCTCAGACTTCTAAACATATGTGATGTGAAAAGTGCATAAAGTTAACCTTAGCTCACTTAAGCAAGTGCTTATTATCTTACCTGTCCTTCACACACATAATTGTATTATCATCACTTTATTAGAATTAAAAAGTAGCATTAAAATCATCATAAACTGCCAAATAAACATGCATTCAAAAGCCAAGTAGTACATGTTTTGAATATACCAGCTAGGTATACCCTAACACAAAATGACATCTCTTAACCACTCTGCACTAATATGCAGTATACTGCATGCTGGTTTGGGATATGATCTTATTGATACTTTCAAGAGAGGTTAAGTTTGAAAAAAATACTCCAGGAGATTTAACACTAGAGATACTGAATAAGATGACCTTTTCCTTATTCAGCTTATCTGCACTGCTTTAAAATTATGTCACTCAGAAGTTATGTCACATAAATTGAATAGTGTCAACCTCAGAACAACCTCAAAGTTAGAATGCCTAAATTTCAAATTTGGCAACCTGAAAGGTAGGGGGGTATACGGTAGTTACAATTTTGAAATATTTTCAGACTTGAACCATATCAATATATTAATTAAAATAAAATTGCCATGCAAATTAAGTGATATGTATTTTCTATGACAGCCTTCCCAGACCATATATAAATTGTTCTAGATTAGGACTAGCTAATATGGCTCTGTGAAAATAACAATACATACATATTTTCAAATTGGTGGAGGTGACACATGAAAAACAACTGCTTTCAAAGAAGGTGGTCTATGAAAAAATTCTAACTGTATTCCAAAATGTCACTATTTTGAATTATGTTAGAGATGAACTATATTCTTTCTTTTCATATTCTTATAAAAAAAAACTTACCTGTGGTCTCAGTTTATGGTAATACATACAGCCCCTTCCTATCCTTATAACTCTTCAGTAGCAATTCAAGAGATAACTACTTAAGTTATATGAATACATACATTGAATGTTAAAATATTATAGATAATTTCTTGCTGTAGGACAACCTACCTCCTGAAATCAAATAGTTGTTATTTTCTACTGCATTGCTTGTAGTATATCACAATATGAGAGATTGGAATAAATGTTTTATTGGCATGTATTAATACTTGTCACTATTGTGTATTGTTTACGTCATACAACGGACAGTTGTTACAATTACAAATATGTTTTTTCCCAATTAAACTACTGCCTCAACAACTGTTTTTTTTTCCAGTTTTCTATAGTTTGTTCTCAAGGTGAGATATGACATGTGTTTTAGCACTCCAAGATATATTCACAGGCAAGCTTTAAGTCTAAAAATAGGGTTTACAATAGAAAGTCTGACATAATCTTAACAGTAGAGTTGTGTGTGTGGCATTATAATGGGGGCAAATAAGCAGTACATCAGTAACATGACAACAATAATAACAACTTTCACTACTTGTAAAGACTTAGCATCTACTAAGACATCCCAAAGCACTTAGCAAATATTACCCTCAGGATCACAAAGAGCTAAAACGTTTACAACATTAGAAGGATTATAAAAATAAAATTGTATGAAAAAAAAAGGCAAGAAACAAAGATATAAACATATTAAGAAGTCAATCTGACTGTTCTTATGAGAACAAAATATTTTTATATGGAAACAACTGTATGATACTGTATCATATGCAGCGGTGCCTCAAATGCTTTTTAGCAATGGTAGTCTCAACAGAAAATTTGTAGCAGTCGTGTATGTGCACATCCATGTGCGTGCTTGCACATGGACTTATAACACAGAGGAAACAATACTGTAAAAGCAAGGATAATATAGGACATTCGCTATCAAGGTAATATCACCAGAATGAGAACATACGGGTTTTTTTATGTTGGAAGACAGGAAGAACGAACATTAACTTGCAAAGGACCTTGTAATTTTCTCCTACGGATCCCTTTTCACTAAGCCTCCCCTGACTCATGCCTACCTCTGTAATCTTGGGGACAGCCAGCAAAATCCCTTGTGAAGGCTATGGAGCATGTGCACAAATGTGTACACACTCTGAAATGTGTTTGAGCATTAGCAAATGTACATTTAATTACTTACCTGTGAGAACTTGCTACACATGATTATCCTTATTCCTTTTTGCTTGACTGCATACTCAGAAAAGCTGCAAAGCTGCCATCCTCGAAGACACTATTATTAGGACAGAAGGATACAAGACTATAGTGAGGCTTATAACATTTTGATCAGAAAACCACTATTGGCAAAGTGAAAGCCTGTATGACTGTACATTTGAAAACTAATTCTATAACTGCACAGGAAAATGCTAAGCAGACTATGAGAGACTTCACTGAAAGCAAAATAAAAGAGTAGAAGAATTTCAAAAAACCCTACAAGTTCATACATACCGGTTTAGAAAATACCACCAAAGAAAGTAAAAAGAAGATGAAGAAAGACTTTAGGGCACTGTATGATACACAGAATGTAAGATTCACAAAACTTGTTTAATAATATTGCATAATTTCAGGCTTTTGTTTCTTAATATATCTATTGAATTAAATATATTCTTATCACTGATATAATTATCGACTTTCCAGTTTTATATAAAGATTTTGAATCAGACTTCCATCAGCATTAACTTGTCAAAAATCTTGGGCAGCAAAATAAGATGATGTTTCTTCTACTTCTGACACTTTAGGAAATATTCACGAAGATTTGATGGCAGCTATGTCACAGATGCAACTGAACGGTGTACAGGAACCTATTTCTAACATTAAAGAGAAGATTAAAGGCAAGGCTTGCAATATGAACAACTGAAAGTAAAAGTTCTAATAAAAAGAATGCTTCCTCCTCCAAGTAATAATGATGATGTTTAAGAGAAGATCAAAAGAAAGAAGCTTTAAAAGCTAGAATTGTGATTTTTCCAAACATGTCCTAAATCAATAATCAATGGCTGGCATATAAAAAAAGAAAACAAACCAACCAACCCCAGTGGCTACATTTTCAGATACTTAAAAACCTAACAAAACAAAACAAAATAAAAGGAAAACTAACCTTTTATTTTTGAATCAATTTTGTGATCCATTAGAATGCTTCCTCAACATAAATTTAGCTAAACAGAAACTTATAAGGAAAACTTACTATGAAGTTGATTACCAGGCAGAGCTTTCTCTTCTGAATATCTTTAGGAAACAGGTAATATCTCTCATCTGACATCACAACATCAGGAATCTTTTCTCGTTATCTGACATTATCTTTTCCTCTTTAACACTTCTACTGTACTTATTTCCAACACCATAAACGCTGACATCCTGTATACCTAACCTTAAGTGTTTCGCATTGTATTATCTGAGGGTACAAATGCACGTACTGTTGCAACCACAGCCACACATACTGATAACAGACATCATCAAGGAAAGATGAAATAAGAGTGTCTGTTGAACCGTATTCTTAGCATAGTTTAAGATCTAAAGTTTCACTACTCTATATATCAGAACCAGCATGATTACAAAACTTCACCGTTTATATCCAATTATCGAATACACAGTTTTGAAAGAGAAGAGTACTTCAGATTTGCCAGCTCCTCAAATACATCCCATATGAGCTCTAGTTGTCTGATATTTGCAGATATTCTTTACTGTACAGTGTGTGTGTGCACGCATGTATACAAAAACATGAACACAAGGAGAAAGAATTAGAACTTGCTATTGGGCTATAAGTCTCTTCTGTTTACTTAAACTAGAAAAGATCTGTGCAACTGTGGCCACCTAATCTTTTGATATACTACTATTTATGACACTTAACTCTGAAAGAAACACATGCTCTGGTCTCCCTTATAGACAGAACTATTAGTTCACTATAATTTATCTATCCCTTAAGGATCTACTGTGCACAGAGGAATAGCTGTTTGCACACAGAGGATTTAGTGTTTGAATTATATCATAATTACACATAGTATGCATGTAACAATATTAAGATCTACATGACTCAAAAAAAAAAAAAACAAAACAAAACAAACCACCAAGCTCAATTTGTCATATACTTGGGTTGTCCAACAGCCAGTACATATCATAATACTGACCTGTGTGTACCTGTTTATTTATACAATTTCAGACTTTAAACAGCCACAGGAGGACACAAACAGTTTGAAAAAGGGGGTATGTGTGGACCACAGCTGGACAGTATGGACCACAAAGTCCAAATGGTGACCATCACACATTTCGCATGGACTTGAAAATATGCTCAAGGGCAGTGATAAGGCACACAGTAGTCATCAAATTACTGATATTCAAACAAAGCTACTTCTACACATCCATTATGTTCAAATATTTAAGTCACACCGTAATCTAAAGCTTTTATATTAAAAAAATCCAGAAACACTTCAGTCCAACCCTATGTACACACAATACGTTGTATTTTTCACTCCCATTATGTACAACTGCACACACAATGTTCATATCTCTCCCTTCAAACATAACGAAAAATAGTGTTTGAACAGTATTAGTGATGGAACCAGGGTTGGGTTCCCCCTCACACCCCGTAGGTAGGTTACAGTGATGCAGATAGATTGTCTGTTTTTTAAATTTTACAGTTTTGTATGTGACAATAATTTCACATTCCTTTCATTGCTAAATGTATCCTGGATACATTTTAGTTTGATGAAACTTCCCAAGCAATTAAACAGAGATGCAGTCAAAAGTTAACAAATGCAGAGATCAAATTCTCTGCTGTGCCTAAATTTAATTATATGGTACATGTAAGCATTTAATTTTATGAAGATGAAAATGGAATACCTTGCAATAAAAGGAACACTGGCTTCAAAGTACTCAAATTTGCAGATTTAATGTGCTTCAAAATACATTCATTTTATCACCACAGAAGACAGCCTTATACAAGAATATTTAACTATTAACTCTGTTACAAGAATATTCAAGTATTCATTCTGATAGCACGGAAGTCCTCCCAATATCAGAAGATTTAGAGAACAGTTGTGAAAGCTAATCTTACACAGCATCTAAAAATATGACAAAATGATACCTATACCTGAGGAAAGGGTAGACTAGCATGAATTTCTACAGCATGCTGGATCTACTAGCCAGATTCGGAAAGAGTATTATTTGAAACACTGGTCCTATGAGTGAAGTACAGAATAATAAACAAAGGCTTATTTTTCATAAGAAACGAAAAGACAAGCACGTATATTGTCTATCAACAAATTTAACCTGCACAATCATGGCCTCCAATAACTCCTCCTCTACCAAAATGGGCCTGTCTAAACTGCCATCTTACTTAGCAGGTTGGGAGCCTGGTGGCTTTCTTCTGGTTTGTGCATTCATCATTTCTTCTAAAGGAGTCAGCGGAGAAAGAAAACACACCCATAGATCAGTTTTCAGAAACACTACCATGCCTCGCAGTACATACAGAGAATTTTAAAGTTTTTGCTGTTCTCTCAATTGCTTCTTACTAGCTCCTCATTTCTGAACTCATTCTTTGATAGGAACATCTTTCCTCCCAATAATTTGACTACTTTCCTGCACCATAGTCCAAGAGCTTTCTGCAAAGTATGTATTTCAGAATTCAGGTTCCTCATTATGAGTACAAGATGCAGATTTCCATGTTATTATTGCTCCTATTCTTCTTTATATACGCCACTGATGCAATTGTAAAAAAGCATAAACAGTCAGTAAGAGAATGGCATTTTTAATTTGTCTTACATAGTTCAGTATCTGTCTTCGAGAAGAAAAAATCAGTGATAAAGATGATTCGAGAATGGAGATACTGTAAAAGTTTCTATAACGAGATATAGATACTATATTTATGTAAATGGAATCTTAATACGTTGTACTCCATGGAACAGGAATTGAGTTTTGGATTGCCCCAGCATATAAAAAAAACCCTCTTCAGTGTCATTTCTAGTCCTAATTTTAATCACTTTAAAATCAATTCAGTAATAATTCCAATTAAATATTTATTATCCCTGTGGTTTCCTCTTTACGTTCAGATATATTTGAATTTGTAGCAGTTACACAATTCTACTATTCCTTTGCCTTCCTTTTTTTTTTTTTTTTTTTTTTTTTAATAATTTTCCATAATTCAATTTCTTTTTCTCTATTTTCCCTCCTTTTGTTTTCCTATTACTTCTGTCATTACATGTCCTTTTGTATGCTTGTATACATGTACAGCCTTGCCTCCCTCTTTACAGTGTTGAGTTCCTTCTTACTAAAAAACTTTGGCCAGCATCCTCCCCTGAGACCTGCCCCCTCTTCCTGAATTCCTTCCCATTCCAGCTGCAGCCCCTGCAACACACCTGCTCCCACCTGAGGTTCCTATCTCAAGCCAGTAACATTGCCATCTACTACCGGCCAGGAACATACTTTATGGGTTCCTCCTAGAATCCTTTCTCTTCCTATTCCTGACAGTATTTGGGTACATTTTAACATTATATATAATGGGATTTGCATAATCATGGCTTTCAGCCACTTTTAATTGTTCTGGCTTTATATTTTTACTTCTTTGTAATGAAAGAAGATTAAAGGTTTATAATCATTCTAATTTACCATTCTGAGTAAAAAGTAAAAGCTGGTCCTGCAGAGGGTGAGCACTGCTGAAAGCTTTAGTGAACTAACAGCTGTTAGAACTGGTATGCACGTGATGGTGATTTTCAATAGCACTTAATATGTTCATTTAAATACTGGTTTTAACCACTGCTTAGTGGCAACATGAGGCATCATTAAAACTGTAGTCTTGATATAGCACTAAGCAAGTAGCTTGGAGAGCTGTTATATATTAAAATTTGTGGGGTTTGAGTAGTTATTTGCATGTCCACTACAATATGCAATGGCCAAAGTATTCTCTCAGCAGACATACCTTCACAAAACAATTTAGTCCAACTTTCTAGTCACTCAGTTTAATTGGGTCATAATATGGTTGTGCAAAGGCAATTCTGACTTGTTTCTACAGTCTTATTAAATCTTTTCACAATATAATACAATAATCATATGGCTAACTCTACAGTATTCTAGTACTTCATGAGAGAAAAACAAATACAAAATTGTAATTCTCTAGAAGCATTCCTACACACTACAACCTCAATATCAAAGCTAAGATTCAAAAAGTTACTGATGTGGTTGGCATTCACCATGCCACAGCATGCAACAGACTTAAGAAATCTCTGATGTAATTTTCTTTTTTTTTTCCCCACATGCCAGAGATTTAACTTCCTTAGAAAAAATCTTACATGCTATAAAAATGTTGATAGTATAGAACATGCTGTGGTAGCCTAATCTTTCGGGGTATCTGAAAGTTAAGATGACAATCTTCTTGGCACATAAAAACAAAGCAAACTTTTCTTTCAGACTGAAAGAGTGTCCAATGACAGTAGTGGATTCATAGACTTTAAACACATAAATGTCATCTAATTGTCTTAAATTTTCACATTCATGAACACTAGACAATACCCTTATGTAGCTTTTTCCTCCAATAATTTCCATTGTACATTAAGTGTCCTCTGTTCTCCCAAAGCATGAAGGGGCTACTACACAATACTCAGCAAGCCAATCGGTTCCCCAAGTGAGACTAGATTACACAGTTTCTGCGAAAACGTATCATGTTCCTACCAGTGCCCCAAAATGACGAATCTTCTACCGCTTCAAACCTAACTCCTATAGTTTCATGGATGCCTGTAAAATGAAAATTTGAACTTCATTAGAAACATAAATGCAAAAAAGTATTTTGTTCATGAGAGCTCAACGCCAACAGTATATTCATAGATACCACTCTTGAGCATAAGAGGAAAGCATGCGTAGATCAGTAATTAACAAAACTTTTATACCTCTTTAATACAAAATCTTTTTTAAATTTTCACAAAGTAGGAATTCTCCGTGTTTGGTAGTAAGTTAATCAGATTACCTCTAAGTATTATAAACGTCCACTTATTTACAAATACCCAGTTCAAAGATATGGATTTATGTACAAATACAAATTATGATAGCACCACATGTATTTTAAAGATGATTGTTTACAGGTTACTGTTTAAATTGCAGGAAATCTCTAGTAAATACATACAGTTGTAATGAGAAAAAGGTACTGCATGACTAGGGTTTTTTTAGCATTTGGCATTTTTCTGTGTAGGGGTAATGGTGTTTTTTTTAAAATCTTTCCTGATGAAGATATGCCAATTAGATTCCATACTCAGCCTTTAGATAGCAGATCACCTGTATCTAGAATGATTCAGGGTGTGTATTATCACACAGCTGTTTGAAGAAATATATTTTATTTTTTTACTATTATTTTACTTTAATCTTCATTAAAAAAGGCAATCAAACTGCAAAATTCTTTTCCCTGCTCTCTCTTTTCTGAGACTTTTCCCCATAGCCCACAAACTAGTAATATCAGTAACGACTGCTACAAAATCAGATCCCACATCACCACAACAGAGAAGTTAAATTATATTCTTTATCATGCTTCTCTAAAGTACTGTGCTTTTTTTTTTCTAATTAAAGCTATACTACCAAATACAAAAGGAGAAAAGAGCAGACATGAAAAACCTAATTTTCATATTCTTAAAGTAGGTCTCAACAGAATGGTTGTATCTAAGGACGCTAAGGGAACATACAGTACTAATGAGGCATTATTTGGATCATTTTAGACGCATGGCATTATATTCTATCTATTGCAAAATCTACTGGCACCTTAAACAAATCTGGTCTTAGTTTACAAGAGATATGAATCACTTTGGGGAAGTTAGTACCTCTCTATCCAATTAGCTATAGGCTTCCAAGAAGTCTTTGAACAAAAAGTAAACGATAGAAGAGAACGTTAAGCAGATTTTACATTCTGCCAGTAATGGAAAAGAATCTCTCTTCAACCAGAGTTTCAAGACTGCTCAGAACCCTCCACCTACTATAAAAGAAGCTACCGTATTATAGAAAATATGACTTGTTGGATTGCAGGATCTAATTTCAAAGACACTAAAGTTCCTAGATCTCTTTGTTTAAAACAGTAATTATACGAAATATATACATCAGTAATTATACGAAATTGAGCAGGGTGCTTAAATTTTTCTCTCTTTACTTCCATATTCCTAATCATGTGATACTATGTGGATATTCTCTCTTTTCAACAATATTATTCATAGATAAGTAGCTAAATACGGTGATTTATATGCTCCAAATACATTATCTTCCTATGGTGTCTCCTTGTTGCAATTTCTGGAAATCCTACATCAATGTTCAATGTTGGAATAAATATGTCGTTCATCCTATAGAACACTTAGTATATATTGTGCCTTTGAAATGTTATGCACAACCAGTAACAACTTCACTACAAAGACAGCTACAGCAGTTAAGATTAGGCCTGTTATCACATTATTTTCATCTGTTTCATAGTATGTTAACAGCTTCTGTTACAGTATTTCTAGCTGAAGATATAACACATTTGTTCTGGTTTCTGAAAGCAGAACAATGAAGTGCCTGAAGGACCACACAGGATGCAAGAGATGAACTGCACTACAAATATTAAGAGAAGTAATTGAGCAGGGGGTGGGGCCACAATGACCCACCTAAATTCAACTCTAAAACAGTCCTGATATTTTAATATATGAATTGGATCGCTATCTAAAACATCAAGGTCGCCACCTTTTATAATTCTGAGAATATATATCTTAGATACACATATTCCTCACTGAGTATTTGAAGAAAGGTGTTACAGTGGCACAGCCAATTCTGCTAAAAATTTTCATTCCATTCTAAACTATGCTGTCTTTGCCAAGACAAAGTGGGCAAATATGAATTCAATATTAAACCCCACAATGGATTACATGAGAACAGGGTCATTCAATGTATTTTTCGTGTCCTATTTATAGTGTAATAGTTTTTAGGTTCTTATAATTAGACCAGTCTAATTCTGAATATCAGGGGTGGATAAAACTAAGCTACGTAACAAAATATTAACGGAACACAGAGCCATGCACATGCAGATTGCATAGTATTTTCTTTTCTCTGCTAAATTGCTCTTCACCTTTTTAAAAAAAAAAATAGGCTATTTTAGGAATACAAAACTTTGGATCTTAGTAAACTCAATTAAGCAAATCTTTATCTACTGTAAGCTGTCTTGCCTCCACTAACTTTAATGGAACTACTACTATTAGTGTCAATTGAGTCTAGGGCACTCCTTTTCTTAAATACAATCATCACATCTAGCACAGTACTTTAATGAGTAGAAGCAGAATTAGGGGTGCAATTTTTCACCATAAAGAATTTCCAAGGTTTGCGCAATACTCTCTTGACCTGCATTTTCCTCCAAGATAATATTTCTCTTTTGTCAATAAAACACATTTTTCAGAAAATCCCTTACTTTAGTCTGTTAACAAAACAGTTTTATTAAAGTTCTTATTACATTCCATCGATACAAACCATGGTGAGTTCCTTTAATTTAATTTGTTAAAAACTCCTGCAATTTAACAATACCCATCTGTAATTCTACTGATAAAATGCATTTAATTCAGTCTTTCTGTCAATAAACAATGTACTTGTTAGATGGAATAAAGGCCAAGAGACAGAGAATTTCATTTATTACTTCATTTTGTGAGCAAAATGTACTTTCTGTCAGATTTTAGTAGAACATGCATGACCACAGGTTCCACGTGTATGTCCACTGCTGCACTTGTAAGACAATCTGCCACTTCCACTCTCTGAAAAAAATGCCTTAGGTATTAAAAATAGCTGTGTAAGACTGAAAAATAAAAATTTGGTTTGGGTTGGGGTGGCGAGGGTCATAGAATCATAGAATCGTTAAGGTTGGAAGGGACCTTTAAGATCATCGAGTCCAACCATTAACCTAACCTGACAAAACCACTTCTAAACCATACCCCCAAGTACAACGTCTACCCTTTTTTTAAACACCTCCAGGGATGGCGAATCCACCACCTCCCTGGGCAGCCTATTCCAATGCTGCAGAACCCTTTCAGTGAAAAAAATTTTCCTAATATCCAACCTAAACCTCCCCTGGCTTAACTTGAACCCATTTCCTCTCGTCCTATCACTTGTCACTAGGAAGAAGACATCAGTGCCCATCTCTCTACAACCTCCTTTCAGGTACTTGAAGAGAGTAATATGGTCTCCCCTCAGCCTCCTCTTCTCCAGGCTAAACAG